>PVIU01010952.1:0-67247 GCA_004026605.1 Ondatra zibethicus
TACTGAGACAGTGTGCCTGAACTAATGGGAGCACACCAATCCACCTGGCCTGGGACTGAATGAGCATATGATCAAACCAGACTCTCTGAATGTGGCGGCGAAAGTTGGCAGATGGAGAACCCACAAACCATGACACCAGGACCTATCTCTTCTGCATGTATTAACTTTTTGAGAACCGAGTCTTTTTGAATGCACTCCTGCCTAGGCCAGGAGGGATGGGGGTGGGCCTTGGACTTCCAACAGGGCAGGGCACCATGCCCTCTTTCAAGGAAGAAGGGGGAGGGAGGAGGGGTGGGAGGTAGTGGGAGGGGACCGGGAGAAGGGGAAGAAAGGAAAAAAAATTTATTTCTTTAATTATGTTCTTGAATGGAAAAAATAAAACAAAACAATGTATGGAAAAAAAAAACTCTCACAGTGTTCTGCCCACCCTCTTGCCTGGTGGTGGTGGTGACGGGTGAATGACTTACAACAGAGCTGGCTGATCCCATTTTTCTGTGTTACCCAAGTAGTTGCCAGTGCAGCAAGCAAACTGTTCTGTGTGCTAAGAAAGGCGGTTGACAAGCTGAGAAGAATCTAATTTAAAATATAATGATAATTTAAAAATAGGTTATTTAGAAAGACTGCGTTCATAATGAGTCATGAGGGATTAAATAAAAAACCATTGTTTTAAAAAGGGGGAACTTGAATTGAATACTTTGATCTCTCTCTCTCTCTCTCTCTCTCTCCCTCTCTCTCTCTCTCTCTCTTTCCTCTGTCTGGGTCATCCCAGACCCACACCTGCCCTGTTCTGCCCTAGCATTTACCCACAGTAACTTTCTCTTTAACAGGACAAGATGGAATTAAAGATGAACAGGATTAGTTGGCGCTCTGGACTACCATCATCCTCCATCTGTGCTATGTGGGCAGGATACAGAAATGAAATGGTCCTTCCTGGGGAGACAGGGGTATTGAGAATTACAGAAATCTGAGTCCTAAGCCAACATTTCTTTTACAGCATGAAGTTGTCACTATGGAAAGGAACCCCAGGCTGGGGGTGGCGGGGGTGTAAATAGCTGAACAGATCAAGGAGGGCGTTTCGTGGCATTTATTCTCTTTGGCTGAATTGTTCACACATGATAAAGTAAAGACAATAATTAAATTACACTTTCCTCTCCAGTCTTACAGAGTGGCACCCGAGCTATAAAAACGATGACTACCTCTGGAGTCAGTGAAGAAGGGTGATGTAGTCAAATAATTATTTCACAGCCGTGCCTTATTGTGACCACAGGTCCCACTGCAATTTGTTTTTCAGTTTGATTTCATTTTCAATTGTTTTAGTGTTCATGGATCATGAGCAAAGGACGACAAGCCATTACAGAGGCGGCTCTAGGATATTCTTCCGGGTAATTAGGCAGCCCTTTTCCCTTTGAAAATTGCTGCAGAATCCCACTTCCTTGGATCTTTGGAAATAGATCCAATAAATGCTGGTTAAGAAACAAGCAGCTGTAATTCTGGGTGTCCCATACAGAAAAGGACCCCCTATACCACTGTCTTATTTTAGGGATCTGCAAATCTTCAGGTGCCGTGAGAAAGGGTTTTCAGGAATGTCTCGTTTTGTCTGAGATGTGAGGTTCTGTTTGATCCAATTCCAGTGGCTTTGGCACACTTGGTGCCTCCTGGGCACAAACAGGGAGGTTATTTTTCAAGACATGTGAAGGCACAACTGTTTCTCTGCTTTGAAAGAAAGGCACACATGCCAACACTCTTAAAAGACTATCTCTAGAGAAACTTAAGCATGAGGCCTGGCCGATGAAGCGGAAGCTTTCAGTGGTGCCTTCCCCTTGCTGATACATCATCCCAGAAGTCAAGGTGAGATAAATGAACACAGCTAACAGGTGTGTCCACCTTCAAAGGGCTAATTACCAAAGTGGAAAAGTTTCAGTTTCTACAAGAATTCAGTTTATAGTTTCCATAAGTGAGCTAGCACTCACCAATGTGTGCTTTCAATGAAAGCACACTGCCCCTGTGAGCAACTGTCTGGGTCAGAGATGACGTTTCAGTTCTGTGTCCTCCGTTAGGTCCGCTTCTGTCTCAGCAACACTTCATTCATCCTGCCATCCCCAGGTAATCCATCTTTCACTGTCTTTATAGAGGTTCTGAGTTGATACTAGTTCAGGTTAGATTTTATAAATATAGCACTCTTTCATGGCATTTGTAGTCTTAAGTCTAAAGACTGCAAGTCTCCTTATTGATTTAACCCCTCCCAAGAGTCTAGGACTAATCTTATTGTAGATAAGGAAAAAACAAGGGCCAATGAAATGGCTCAGCAAATGAGGGTACTTGCAACCAAGCCTAAGGACCTGAGTTCAATTCCTGGAACCCACTGGTGAGAGGAAAGAATAGCCCCACACTGTCCTTTGACCTCAACACATTTGTAGTGGCCTGTACATGCCTACACATACATACATACATACACACACACACACACACACACACACACACGAGAGAGAGAGAGAGAGAGAGAGAGAGAGAGAGAGAGAGAGAGAGAGAGAGAGAGAGAGAGAGAATAAGGATATTAAGTTAAGGGTTCTGTGTCTGTAGGAAGTCTGTAGGGATGCTAAAATAAAATACCTGAGATTTTTGTTTGGTTTTTTTTTTTGTTTTCTTTTCTCAGCAGAGATGTATTTCTTGTAGCTCTGGAGACTCTGAAGTTCGAGGTCAAGGCTTTATCGGATTTGGTGTGTGGCATGTACTCACTCTCTGTAATATCACTGATGTTTTCTTATTGCATCTTTATGTGATGGGAGGCACCACATAACATCTTCCGCCACTGAGAAAGGGAGCCCTCATGACTTAGTAAATTCACTTAAGTTCCTCTCTTAACCGTTTCTCCTTGGGCATTAGCTTGCAGCCATGATAGTGCCCAACATGAAGCCCTTTTCCTGATTACAGTTTCTGAATGTGGCAGAGATTGGCTATCTGCTCGCTGACCCTGTCTTCTGCTTAGCAACCATACAACTAGACCTTTGTCTCACACTCCAGCTTTCTTCAACCACACTACCGAGTTCTGTCCCACAGAGTACAATTAAAGTGTGTGTGTCAATTTCGTCCCTGGCCTGTGGAAAGGCTCTTGATACTGACCATTTTATTTGTTTCTCTTCCTTCTGGCTGCTGAGTGCAGATGGGCACAGTGAAAGCCCCATGATCAAGCTGGCAGACTTAATATCGTCCTGGAAGAGAGACAGTCAACAAGCAGAAACCCATGCTTTAAATAGCTAGAAGTGTCTCTCTATAGCACCAGCTATATTCTACATTCTCTACATAATATCTTGGCACACATACACTCACAAAAATGCTGATGCTTTAAGCATGGTACCCACTTTACCCATCTTTGCTAATCCTTCTCAACTGCATCATACGGCCTTGTCTTCTGTCTCTACACAGAAATCAAACTCTGTTCTGGATACCCATTCTGCACGACAGACACTGGCTTCCAGAAGTCCACTTGCACATGAAAGAGTGTCCTGTGCACTCGGCCCTCCAAATTGCTTTCCCACTTGCTTGTGCAGTGACATGCCTGTTTCCTATGGGTATAGATACCACCGCAGACCAGAGATTGTTCTAGCATGTCCACAGTAAAGGTGCTGGAGCTGTGAACATTTTCCCTGAAGGGCAAAGTCACCAAGTACTCACCTGAGATGTCACTTGTCACTCTCAGTTCTCCAGCTGTGGACTTGGGGATTCTAGAGAATAGACAAGGGTACCTAAGGGTGGGATGCCAAGGATGCAGCTTTGTGAGCTGTCGCGCACACAGTGATAGCACTCCTCAAAGGCGTGACTGCCTTTCTGTCAATCCATTTTCCTGAAAGTAACTTCTGACCTATGTTTTTATGGGGACCAAAATAAAGCCACCAGCTCACTGAGCTGAACTTGGAAGCATTTTTGCAATCTGTCTCTGTTCTATATGAACTGAACGGTCATTTCTGTATGTCTTCCCAGGAAAGTCATGTGATAGCCTGACATTAGCATTATCTACAGCATCCCAGGATTAGTAATTACTAACTCCTTTTAGGCATATAAGCGGTTTATATTTTGAAGTATTTCCTATGGTGGAGGAAATGTGTTGCATATTATGTTTTAAAATTCAACTTTTGTAATTTATTTGAAATAAAGCAGATATTTTTCAAAATGAAAAAAGAAAGCACCCAGATTTATTGAACACCTTATAAGTTCATTGAAGTCATAATCAGTATTTAGTCAGAGCTTAATTATAATAAGATTGATGAATAAATTTCTACTCTCAGTGACAAGCATTGAAAAATTAAAGTTAACAAATTATACTTCTCTCTAATAAGCCTTCACATAAGTGAAACTTCTGAAGACAAACATCCGCGTAACAAGCAGTGGTTAAGCCCTCGCACTCCCACACACATTGTTAACAGGCAAGGCTCCTTGGGCTTGGGTGAGCACATTAGTCTTTCTCATGCTGAATCTCCATTGACCCTGTGTGTGTCCTGAAGCACAAAGATGATGTTTATGCTTCAGGGCTTCCAAGTCTAGGTCATGCAAAATGTTACATTCTTATCTCTTGAGATGCACCTGCTTGGAGAAGGCTACAACCATTGAGAAGCCTAATCCTATGAGCCCCTGACGCTGTGCAGTGATGTAATAGGTCATGAGGTTCCCCAGTCTTTCTGTGTGAAGGAATCCTGCATAGTCAGGTGGAGGGAACACAGAGTTGTCCAATCAAAGGCAGCTGAATCCTCACCGTAGAATTACAGCTTGACGTAAGCAGCTATCTTGGTCATCACTGTTGTCCTATCTGCCAACCAACCCTGGCATTCACGGGATAAACATCAGTTGTCACATGAGCACATTGTGCCTATAGACCCTTTTAACATGCTATGGTTTGTGGGGACCATCTTCTTTTGCTGCCACCTAATACATACTTCTGTTTGTAAGTAACTACTAAATGGCATTGGGGGCAATCCTGGATTTGGCTACCTCCTGCTTTCCTCTCCTTGTTTCTTATACCTTTGACTGTCAGTTCTCATACACTGGGGTTTCGCAAACACTTGCTATCCTGTCTGAGATATCAGGCCTCAGAATTAGCCTGGACAGTCAGCTAAACGACCAGCAGATGGCTACCCCCCCAACCACCTGGTCATTGTGCTAGAAACAGGCAGCATCCATCAATTGCAAATAATCCTGACCAACAGAAATACATTTGTTTTATTTTGGGTTTGGGTTGAAACAGGGTATCCCTTAATTATTCCAGGCTTGGTTCAAGCTCAGCACCCTCCTGCCTCATCCTGTTGAATGATGGTATTACAAATCTGTGCTACCAATTACTGGTTTCAACACTCAGTTCTGAGACTGTTTCCGGGTTATTTGAGGAAAGAAATAACTGTGACAGAGGTCAAAAAGTTCTTTACAAAATATAAGAGAAAATATATTTCCTTTGTCTCCTTCCTTTTCCTTATTGTTTTATGTCTATATTTGTGTGCATTCAAGTGTGTATGTGTGTGTGTGTGTGTGTGTGTATGCACACACACATGCACTTGTGGTCTAGACTTGAAGCTAACTTCAGCACCATTCCTTACTTATCACCCACCATGTTTTCTTAAAACGAGATCTGCCACAGAAAGTGAAACTGGCTGGTGAGTCCAGCAATCTGCCTATCTCCATCTGGAATTACAAGTGTGAGCTATACATCACACCTATCATACTTTAAGGCCTCCTGCTTGTGTGCTAAGTATTTAACCCAGTGAACTACGTTTCTAGCCCTCTTCCTCCCTTTCAATAAGCTGATGCTTCTATTCCCTCTCTCCACTTGAGTTCTGAATAAATAGAAGCGAAAGAGCGTAGCAAAGGCTAGTATGCCATTGTCCTTGTTAATCAAGGCCAAGTTGGTGGTTGCATGGATGCCAAATGAGTCTCATTATATTGAAAAACAAAAAGCAGGGTTTTTCTATCTTGGCAACTGGAATGGGGCAAGTGCCTGGCAGGGACATCCTACAAAAGCTTCATGGCAGACAAGAACAGAAGAGAACTTGTGGGCAGGCTTGTTTCCAAGAGGGACAAAGTTGTCACTAACCTGGGCTGAACTGAGGTCAAAGGGCAAGGAGAGTGCTGAAGTCATGTTCGCCACTAACTACACAGGGAAGAAGGGACCAACAGGGCAGAAAATGTCTCTCTTTAACACTGTAAATATTTGGTAAAAGCTCAGAATGAATATATGTATGCAACAAACATATGAACTATATAAATAATAGTGTGTAAACATTTTCTAAGTGTCTTACTTTTATTATTAGCTTATATTTATTGAACAGTGGGTTTCATTATAGCTCCATACATTGTGTCTGAAATGTGTTTCAATTACCCCCATTGCCATATCTTGTCCCTCAGTTCCTTCTGTTGCTTTTTCTCACTCTAGTTTCCTCATGCTTTCACTTCTTAAGCAAAATGAGTCATTTGTAAGCAGAGAAGGTGCCTCTTCCTTCTACATGCATGTATATCTGTATACATTTATGCACACACTATTGTGAACACATGGAAATACCACTACTCTGACATACAAAAAATTACATGTTATTTATTATTGATTTTGGTGTAAATTATATTTTGCTCAGTGTTAATAGTCTTCCTGGAGGGAGCAATAAAACACTGACAGGGGCTTAGCTTATGAAAATACCTGGACAACCTATGAATATCTGAGATGATTGTGAATCGAGAGGAGGGCCTTCTGTATATGTGTTGCTTTTATTGGTTGCTCAATAAAACTGTGTCAGCTGCTTCAGCCAATGGCTTAGCAGAGCACAGCCAAGCTGGAAATCTGAACAGAGCTATAGAGAGAATAGGCAGAGTCAGAGAGACACCATGTAGTTGCCAATGGAAAAGGACACCAGAACCTTACTGGTAAGCCACAGCCTCATGTTGATACACAGATTAATAGAAATGGGTTAATTTAAGATGTAAGAGCTAACTAGGAATATGCCAAAGTTATTGGCCAAACAGTGTTGTAATTAATATAGTTTCTGTGTGACTATTTGGGTCTGGGCAGCCAAGAAATGAAGAATCCATCTCCAATTATACCTCTCTCCGTTTTCAGCTGTCTCATATGACAATTTTGCCCTTGATTTTCATCAGCATCACAGATCTGATCAGCTCTCTATGTTGACAAAAAAAAAAGAGCTCCCTCAAGCTCTCTGTTTATGTAGCACATGACAGGGTTATTCCACTTCCCAGAGCAGTATTTTACTCAATGATATGCCTATATTTCATCACATAATGACTGTTCTGATTGTTCCCTCACTCCCTTACCACCAACAGGAAATGTAACTTCACCAGCATGGTTTACAGTTAGGAAAAAGAGCTAGGACCCAGTGCTTTCAGCTTGAGTATAACTTTTAGTGCTCCTGCATCGAACATAAAATCTAGTCAGTGGTAGTGAAAGGGGTTCATCAGTAGCCTGGAAAGAAACACATAAAGCTGTAATTTCTGAATGGCTCTAGAATCCAGGAACAGTTATCAGGGCAAAATTCTAGATCTCTAGTCTACCATGGCATATGGTAAAAGCAAAGAACTATACTACCCAATTTGGGGTACAGTGGTGCCCAGGAGAAGACGATGATATAAGACTCGGTGTATTCTCCTGCATGCTAAATGTTTTCTGTGTGCTAAACACTGAGAATGAAACTTCGAAGTAACACGGATATATTGCATTGCTTTATAATTCGCAGTGCTCTTTTGTATTAGGCTTGTCTGCATTTGAGCATTCTAAAAATCTGCAGTTACAGGGGAGTCTGCAGCCATCTCCACGAGAAAAGGAACACGGAGTCACCATATTCAGGAGCATTTTTTCCCTCTAACGCTGATCAGAGGATGGTGTAGCCACCGGGTGCTCAATGGCCTCCTGGGTCAATTGACTCAGAATCGTGACAGAGAATCAGTACTGTGCAGGCAGGCCAGTGTCAACTGCTGGGAGAGCCTCCAGGAGATGAGAGAAATTACTTGATCTACATGACCCTCCAACTTAAAACAAGTCTCAAGATTTTATATCTGCAGTCTGCATTAGATATTCTCCCAGCTGGTGAGGCCACAGGCTTTGTTGATTGGGCAGGAGATGCTGTCTCTGCCTCTGAGGAAGCATTAAGCACATCACAGTCTCACAAAGAGAATCTGTAATCACTATGCCTGGCCTTGATTTCAAACAAGCTCTCTTTATTTTGCCTCCCAGCAAAAGTAGTTCACCGAAGCCTGGTCTAAATCAGCTGGTACAAGGAATTTGATTTTGTTTAAGGTTTTTCATGATGACCCTCTTGATAGACTGCACGACCACTGCATGAAATTACCCCATTGCTTGCATCTGGATATGTTGTTTTCCCTCATATTCTGTAATTGCTCCAGAGATTTATAACTCAATTACTTGGAAACGGAGTTTTCTCAGGGAGAATCTTAACATAAGTGAAGAATTGAGGATCCACTATATGGTATATTATTATGTGCACAAGATACCAACCTCAAATTAAGACATGTGTACTGCTCTCAAGTATGCCATACTACATGACCAGTGACCAAAGTTAAATAATTAAAATAAAATAAATGCATTTAAATGAGTTCTCACTATTTTTTGAAGATATCTTTGACCAAGAAAAAGGAACAGATGGAAAGGAGGAGAAACCAGCATAGAAGCTGTGGGAACATATGGATTTGGTCATTTGAATACTTTTTATCTGGCCAAAGTACAGAGAGAAAGGAAATATAGAAAAATCAGTAAAATATCTCTAACAATGTCACAATATAGAAAAATGATGTGGTTCACTTTTATATGAATGCAAACATGGGGGTGTATGCACGTGGCTTCTATGTAACATTTGTGTATAAGCATGGAGGTGTACTTATGTTATACATCAATACATGCTGTCACAGTTGCACACATATGGCATACGGTATATTTTAACATACCTTTACATACCATATATGCATATATACTTATTTGTTTTCATATGCATACATGTAAGGCTCCAAATACCCTTCCCAGTGTTTTTATCCTTTTGGTTCAGATGGAGAAGCATGCCACACCTGAGTAAAGAGAGATTAAGTAACCAGATCCCAGGGACGTGCCAGATACTCAAGGTCCTCAGCCAGTATTTTTTAATAATTTTTTTCTTTCTTGTTTCATTAAAAATAGATTCTTTTCTCGTACAATATATCCTAATTATAGTTCCCACTCCCTCTGCTCTTCCCAGTTCCTCCTCACCTCTTCTCCCATTTGGATTCACTCCATCTGTCTTTCATTAGACAAAAAAGGCTTCTTATAAATAACAACAAAATAAAATATATAACAAAAACCATCACATTGAAGTCAGATAAGACCAGCCAACATAAGAAAAAGAGCCCCGAGAGCCTGACTCGTTCACACACTCAAGAGTTTCATAAGAACACGAACCTGACAACTATACTACATTCTCAGGGGACTTAGCGCAGGCCCGTGTCAGCCCTATGCCTGCTCTTTCAGTCTCCGTGCGTTCATAGGAGCCTTGCTCAGTTGACTTAGAGGACCTGGTTCTCCTGCTGTCCTCTTTCCCCTCTGGTTCTTAAACTCTTTCTGCCTCCTCTTCCACAACCTAGGTACCTTTTTGGAATCCACGATCTGCTATGCTAATTGGCAGGAAAGTCCTAGCAAATGCTACATTTTTCTCTCTATGTAGGATCATGCATGGGGCTGTGTTAGCTACCTTTCTAGGTTCTGTAACAAAATACCTGACAACACAGTTTATGGAGGCAGGGATTTGCTTCGGCTTATGGCTTGAGGGGACATGGTCCGTTGTGGTTGGAAGGCGTTGAAGAACAAGCTCATGGCCCCTAGAGATACTGTCTCTGTGAACAGAAAACACAGAGATGAGTCTGAGTGCTCAGATCACCTTCTGTTTCCCTTTTATTTAGTTGAGAACCTCGGTCCATGGGTCAGCATCGCTCTCATTCACAGTTCAGACTCTGAAAATGCCCTCGCATACTTGCCCAGAGGTGTGACTCCTTCATACTCTTAGAGTTAATTTGATGATGAAGATTAAGTATCACGAGCCCATCTCTTATTGACTCGACATCTAACACATCATTTTATTTAATTATAAAGATATTTTATTTAAAGTTTTTTCATTCAATATATTTTGATTATGTGTTTCCCTTCCCCAACTCCTCTCAGATCCTCCCTGCCCCTCTGTCCACCCACTTTCTGTCTATGTCTAACATACCATTTTTAAATTGTAAGATTCTACCCTTGGCCCTCTGAATGAACATCTCATAATGCAAAATACATTGATTTTTAACTTTAAAACTGCCCACGGGATTAACAGTTTCAACACTGCTGAAAAGTCCAAACTCTCTTCTGAAACACAGACCTCGTCACAGATTTCCTCTATGCAATGTCACAGAGAAGACACTCTTTGTTTCCACAGGGAGCACGGGGGCACACCCCGTGGCACCCGGAGACTGGGGTAACATTATCTGATCCAACAAGCTTGGGCAGCCCTACTCCTTAGCCCTGTTACCTGCCGCACACGAAGCCTCCACAGCAGCAGCGTTTCTCAGTAGACACTCTGCAGTCTTGACACAATGACTGTCCTCCGGCTGCACACTGGAGTCTGTCATCTTTTAGAACCTCCGCAACCCTGTAAGCCTTACATTTTGAAAGCATTGTGTGATGATGCCATCAGCCTGAACTGTAATCTGCCCCTCTTCACCTCACCTGAAGTGGCTGCAGTGCACCATGGGGGTTAGTATTAGCATTCAGGTGCGTTCTCAATTCACTGTCTCTATGCTTTCTAGTAAATAAGCATTTTCACAAACTGGAATCTCCAGAGTCTGGGGTCTTTCCTTCACAGCATCTCCCCTTTTGTCCCAGTGGAGAACAGGGTGTTTCTCTTTGGTGACATTCATTTTTGTCAGTTCCGTCTGCTTTGCCTGCATCTATTTTGTCTGTTTCTTTAATTATACTCCTTTCTCCCTCACACTCTAGGACTTGGTTTTTGCTGTGGCTGTTTCCTTTGTTTTCCTTTGCTCTTTTTCTCTGTGGATGCTAAGAGTAGTGAGTAGTTACCATGCCACAGCTTGGACATTGAGCTGCTTGGAAAATCCCATCTAAACAAGTCAGTCGATTTGTTTTGGATCTTGTCTTACTCAAAATGTCAGGATAAAACCCAAATGCAGCTAGGCTCTTTGTCGCCATTTGCGATGATCAGTCACCACGCCGGTTCCCGTCAGAGCCCTTGCTCTCTTCTGAAACCACACCAGCTTGGCTTTCACTGCTTGCATTCCTGTTAGCGTTGCGGTCCTCCGACTCCCACCAGGCCCATCTACTAAGTTCCAAACTGCAGAGCTTCCCTAGACTACTGGGCCAAACCTTCCACAATTTTCCCACAAGCCTATTCCCATAGCACACGAATCCAGTAAGATTTAACGCACCAATGACCCTTACTCATCAGTACCCAGTCCACGGGTTGCTCTTCTCATTGCAGAGCTAACAGAAGCCACTCAGTGATGAGAGTGTTTGTTTGCTTCATGTTTGGAAGGGACACAGGCCACCAGTGGTGGAGGAGGACTGGCAGTGAAGAATGTGGGAGCTCAGCCTGCTTTCTGTTCTTTCCCTTTATTCAGTCTGGGCCCCATGAGATGCTGACACCCAGATTCCTGGTGAGTCTGGCATACTCAATAAAATCTGTCTGAAAATGCTGTCGTAAAGTCATTCAATTGCGATTCCAAACCCAGCGAAGCTGACCATGAAAATGAAGCATAGGCTGTGGCGGGGAGGACAGGGATGCAGATGTGTCTTTCCTGTGTCTCTTAATAAGGGTGGTACTGAAGCAACGTTTGCATCTTTCTTTGTAAGGGCAGCAGCTGCCTGACAAGGTCCTCAGGATGTTTCCTCCCCCCCTCCCTTTATATTCTAAACCTCTTGGCTCCCATTGCCCTTTGAGCATTTTGGTCCTGAAGTTTGGTTCTGTTGAACAGCACAGACTCTAAGGTATTCTCTGAGCAGGCACTTATACACAGGCATAAAATTTCTTGAAATGGAATTACTACTGTCTAAAAATACCTGCCATCTATAAAAGAATTTCCTCAGAGCCAGCAGGAAATTGCCCTTTGAAGACTTCTGGGCTGACACTGAGCTGGAGGCATGGGGCAGGTGTTTGTAGCATTGTGCTGGGCCAGCTAGTGAACAGTGAGAGCCAGTGTCCCGGTCCTGTGCACCGCTCCAATGTACACGGCAGCTACCTTTTCCACCTCATAAATCTCTTAAGCACATAAATCTCATAAATCTCACAGCCACATGCCCCGCTACCACAGCCATCATTTTAAAGAGCACACTAACACACAGAAAGGGTTAACTTTTTAATAGTTTGAGGAGTCCGTGTTCTAAAGGCAGAAAGATGAACACCTATTGCCACCTGCAGCAAGAGAACTGAGATACTCTCTGGTGTCTGTGGCTCCTATGTAATGATGCTGCCCACTCTGTAGATGCAAGTAATAACCCCACTTTTGTGGCAAGTGACATCAAGCCAGATTGTTCCTGCATGTTAATAAACTACCGCAGCCTGCAGCCTGAGGCCTCGCACCTGCCAGAGAAGCTGACGTTTGCTGAGGCCCTAGGCTCACACAACAATTCAAGGTCAAACTGTTGCGGTCTGTGCTCTGAGGACATATGTGCTGGCTTTGGTCTTCTCTAAAAGTCACCTGGGGTCAGAAGCACAAGTTGCAGCCAGAAGACAAAGTCAAAATTGCCTAATGCCTAGAGCTGCAGGACTATTTGTGGGTCTAGTGGTGCAAAGCTAATTATATCAAGCAAAATCTCTATAAAGCCCCAATGTCTAATTGACTCTAGTTCCATGGCACAAGGCCGAATCCAGAATTTTGATCATGTTTTTGCATTTTACCTTTGAACTTTCTCTCATCTCATTTTCACATGTTGTTGGTCATTGGACCAAAGATGGCATTTAGAAACGTGTGTACATACAAACATCTACATGTTTTGTCTTTGAAGTTCTTCTAAATCCCATTTGCTATAAAACATAGGAAGAAGTTAATAACAACAAATTGATGAGTAAAAAGTTAATAATCAATAATTAATAAATGGTTTAGTGGAAGAGGTTTGTACAATTTAGTATGAGTCAATGCTTATTATTTCCAAGTAAAAATAATGCAGCTAAAATTATTTTATTTAAATGAAAGCATCAGTCATATACAGAAGTAAAAATCTCTAAAACTACGTCCATATTCCCAAATATTGTTTATAAGTGTTCTTTAAATTTAAATTTAAAGGGGGAGATGATATAGATACGGATAATTTGCATTGGTATGGATTTTGCTTTAGTGATATAAATTTAAGGTCATTTTGTTATATGTATATATATTGCTGCTCTTCATTAAGGTATTGTGATTGTGTAGTTCATTTAAAATGTAATGTATAATTAGAAAATATAGGTTGTTAATGGATAATCATCTATAATAGTCAAGTTTGTAGTCATGTTAGTTAGATTTTCTAGATGCACATAGATATATTTCAGATAGGCATTCTTCATATCTTTCAAAGACTCAGAATATGACATTTAATGTTTTAATAATTTAGGACTTTTCATGACAATGAGACACGTCTACTCCTGGCAGCATCAGCTACTTCAAGAGAAAGATGGACATCGAAGAGCCTCCTTATGGAATTTGTTAGCCATTTGGGCAAAAAACTGCTCTTGCCTGGACTGCTTAATTGGACACAAAGAACCAACAGAGAGAGGACTGCTGAACTTGCCTAAAGGTGAGATGATCCTTCAGGGTTCCTGATTCATGAAAGAGTCTGCGAGACATTCTGCAGGATACAGAAGAAAGTGACTGAACTGTCTTTAAAATTTCCTACTTCATAAAAATGTCTGCTAAATATTGTGGGCCTGTAGGCTAAAGATGGATGCCCCAATGGTACAAAGGAACTTTGGATGACTGTCCAGGCAGCGAGAGGTCTCTGTTACTTCTAGAGTTTGAAAGTTGCTTACAGTACACTTCCTGATTACTTAGGTAATATTATATCCTTCTGGAATCTTTGACGGAGTTAAAGAATGGATAGTTATAGTTATAGTTTTCCTTAATTATTATAAAAGATAAAGTAGATATAAATATGGTAACTGTAGTTCTTGCTTGATAACTGTTTTGTTATATGTAATGTTACTATGTTAAAGTTAAAGCCTTCTTTTTTGTTTAAACAGAAAAAGGGGAAATGATGTAGGAGGGTCTTCTGTATTTGTGTATTGCTTTCATTGGTTAAATAAAGAGACTGCTTTGGCCTTTTGATAGGGCAGCCCTTAGGTGGGCCAAGTAGACAGAACAAAAAAAAGACAATGTGGGAGACACCATGTTTCTCCGGCCCAAGATGGACACTGGTTAGACTCATGCCAGTAAGCCACGTACCCGTGGTGATACACAGATTATCAGAAATGGGTTAAACAAATATGTGAGATTTAGACAAGAAGAGGCTAGAACTAATGGGCCAGGCAGTCATTTAATTAATACAGTTTCTGTGTAATTATTTCGGGTATAAGCTAACCAGGCACTGGGAACCCAGCCCATGCGCCTCTTACTACATATCTATTCTATGTGCCTTTGCCCACCACCAATGCCTTTACTTCTTCCTGGTCAGATCTCCTTGGCCCTCTAGCCATAATTGGCTGCTTATTAATCATGCTACAGTCAAGGTACAAATGATGGTTATTTGGGGAACATTTTTTGAGCTTCATTATTTTGTGTCTTAGATGAATCATGAGAAAAACAATGTATTTTATGATAAATGTTAGAATAATATTTATTACGAAAATGAGACAGAAAAATACAATGCATGTTTTATATTTGAGTGTAATCTAACTTGTCTTACTTTTTCTTACTATTATTATAATATTGGATTTTAATTATTTTCAGAAGAATTTACTGCTCTTATTGATTCTTTGAGAATGGGCTTAATGCTTTTCCACAGGAAGGTGATTTGGGAACATTCTACTATGCAGAAGGGCAGTCTAAAACAAATCTCTGATGTTATACGTCAGCAGCTCTACCTACCAAACCAAAGAACTAGAATTATACTCAAGGTTTCTCCCTTCTCTGTGCTATAATACCTTTCATGGACACATCTTGAACTTGTATGGCTATGTGACAACTCCTCCAGTTTTTGAGGAATCTTCATCTTGCTTTCCTGGAGACTTGACTCTCTACCCATCTACATTCCCACCAGCACCCTTCCCTCTGATTTCTGATGAGCACAAGCTGGATATCCGAAAAGATGAACAAAACTGACAAATCAAATAGAAAGTGAAGGAGGAAAACATAACAGCTAACCAATGGTGCTGTGGGATAATGCTTCTATACACACTAAAGATTTGTCACTCATATTGGTTTAATAAAAGGCTGATTAGCCAGTAGCCAGGCAGGAAGTATAGGTGGGGCAACCCGACTAGGAGAATTCTGGGAAGAGGAAAGACTGAATCTGCAGTCACCAGTCAGATGCAGAGGAAGCAAGATGGGAATACCTCACTGATTAATGTTATCAAGCCACGTGGCTAAACATAGACAAGAATTAAGGGTTAATTTAAGTTGTAAGATCTAGTTAATAATAAGTCTGAGCTAATAGACCAATACATTTATAATTAATATAAGCCCCTGTGTGTTTTGTTAGGACTGAATGACTGCAGGACTGAGCAGGACAGAAACTTCTGTCTACACAACAGGGTCATTAGAGATTTTTACAAACAACTGTATATCAAATAAACCAAATGTTCAATATGCTACAAGGAATGGAAGAATTCCTGGATATGTGTTTACCTTCCTAAGGTTGAATCAGAGGGAAATAGAAAACCTGAACAGACCAATAGTGCATAATAGTTTTATCACTAAACTAAGGATTCAGTGTCATCCATAAAGAAATAACAATGGTGCTTCTCCTATTTCTAGGGGGAATATACATAAAAGTTATATGAATTGCCATAAACCCCAAATGGACAAAACCATATTGATCAAAAATAACGAAGCAAAAGTTATTATCTGTCTCAGTTGCTTTGCTCTTGCAAAACACCATGACCAATAACAACTTAGGGAGAAAGATTTATTTTAATTTACAGAGCTGAGCCCTTCATTGAAGGGAGCCAGCACAGTAACTCAAAGTGGGAACCTGGACATATCAGCTGGAACAGAGACCACAGAGAATTGTAGCTGACTCTCTTCATTACTTGCTGGGTCTGCTTGCTTATCCCATTCTGGACCACCTGCCCAGTGATAGCGCCCCCCAGAGTGTGTGGGACCCTCTCATGTCTATCATTCATCAAAAAACGCCTCACAGAGGTGCCCACGGGCCAATCTAGTGGAGGCAACCATCCAGCTGTGGTTCATTCTTTGGAGATGACCCTATCTTGTTTTTAAACATTGTGTGATGCTGTAGTCGCCAAAACAGCACAGTACTGACATAAAGACATACCACATAGGGCAAGGGATCTGTAGATGTGCAGTAGAAATAACCCCTCTCACCTGTAGTCAACTGAGTTTTGACAAAACTATTAATACACACATTGGAGAAATGACCACTGTTTCAAAATGGTGCCAAAAATTCTGGATATCCATGTGTAAAGGGAAAAAAAAAGATTCTTCTACTTCTCCTCAGTTACAAACACCAACTATACTAGATTAAAGAATAGTGTGTGAGACCTGGATTTAAGAAATTACTAGAAGGAATGTAGGGAAGTATTTCAGGGCATCAGAGTGGACAAGGAGTTCTAGACAAATTTTCAAAAGCACAGTAAATGGAATTAAAAACAGACAAATGGAATTGCATCTAGGTAGAAAGCTTTGTATAGCGAACAAAGCAATTGGCAATGCTGGATAAGAGAAAGTGTTTGTTAAGTACATCTGACAAGGACTGGTAGGCAGAATACACAAAGAACTTACGGTGCTCAAAAGAAAAATAACAAATATGCCAATTACAAATTGGTCGAAGTTCTAGTTAGAAAGTTTTCCAAAGAAAACACAGAACCAGAGCTAGCTGTGGGAACACATACCTACAGTCTCAGTTTGTGGAGGACTGAGCCACGGACAGGAAGCTGCCAGAGTCAATACGTACCAGCCTGGGCAATAAATGCAGAAAGACTCCATTCTCAAAGTAACAGCAATGATCTAGTACTCTATAAACCATATAATATAAAAAGAATGAGCATAGGTTTTCATGTTCAAATGAATGAAATCTTAATTAAAATTGCTATACAATTAAATATTTAAGATCTTAAGATGTGGATATGCTTAGTTACCACTCCACAGAAAAATTTTAAAATCTATATGAAATAAAATGCTATATGAAAACCTTCTGTGAACATTGACTATTAAAGACGTACAGCTCACTTAAAAGTAATGATTTTGCAATAAAGTTGTGTGTTTACAATGTGTATCCACACAAACACACCACAAATATCTTTTCTAAGATAGGAGTTCATTATGTAGATCAGGTTGTTCTCAAATTTGTGATCCTCCTGCCTCTGACTCTAGAGTTCTGGAATTACTGATATATGCCACTATACCTCACTCCATACAATCTAAGACTATTTTAATAGAAAATATAAACACACATAAAATGAAAAGAACTCTAGTCCAGTTCATTTTAATGAGAATAAACCAGTAAATACAAAGTGTATAAGAAAACAAAACAACAAAATTTTCTTTGTTTTTCCAAACATTATTCTTCACATGTGCTATTAGACATGTTTTCACATTTTAGGTGTTGCAAAATATGTTTTGCGATAGCAATACAAGAACATCATGCTGCAGTTCTGCCCTTTATCTCCAAGACAAGTCCATTCAACTCAACTGCTCAGTTGTCAGCATGGACACAAGAAGGAAGAAAATTACCTATCTTCTCTGTTGGAATAAAAACACAGTCCACACGATCCTTATTATAGCAAGTTAGTTATGTATGTTTCTGTTTTTCCTGCGAGCATCCTTACAATTTGATATATTTCCTCTATCTCTGGGGTCAGTCAACTTATTCTTGGTTGTGGTATTTCTCTAAGACAGTTCTTTTAGTCTCCAGATGACAAGTTGAGGGATGGCTATTAATCACTCTGCACAAGTTTAATCAGAGAAATGAGTAAAAATTAAAAGTTGCAAAAGTATATAAACATAGCTTGATGAGTCCATTTTTGTTCTTGTACATGTATAATTTCAGGAATGACTTCTTCATGTCATCTCTCTGCACATGTGTAGTAGTAATAATAAAAACAAAACTGCCTTCAATTTGAGAGGAAAGGGCATTATTGAACCCAAAAGGAGGAGGGAAGATGGCATGTGTTAGAGGGAGGATATGGAAATGTGGGGAATTATGTAATCATTTTTTATAAAAATGTACTAAATATATAAATAACATAAAAATTGCATTACCACTTTTGAAGAAGACAATGGCATTCCAGCTATCTATACGCCTCCGGGAGCTCATGTTCAATTCAGAGGGAAAGACATCTTTTTACTGAAGAAATGTAATCAGACCAGGTTCCCAAATATAATTTTGTAATGCCAACTATTAGAAATGTCACATTATTGATATCGAGTAGCCAATAGGAGCTGAGAATGACTGAGAAACAGAGAAATCAGTATGTAAAGTATGATTTCAATGAAGTGCATTTTCAGCACTGTGTAATCAACACTGAGTCTTCAGTACAGGTACCTTCACATGGCATTTGTTTCTTCTAGAGCCTTAAAAATAGATTTTGAAACAGCCAGTGCATGCGACATTTTCAAAAATACTGTAATTTGCTTATTCCTTTCATTTTTCATATGACCAACATAGATTGTGACATGCTGCCTCCTTGGCTAACTCGTTTGATAATTAAATGTTCCCCATAAGAAAGGCAGCTTATTAAGGGGAACAGACTGTCTCTGAAATTTCACTGAACGGTTAGGAGACCTCAGTTGCACTATGCATCTCTCTGCTGTGGGCTGCTGAGAAGAGAACATTTTCTGTTGAGGCTCTAGTTTCTTAGTTCCTTTACCAGTTCAGCATCCAACCCAGTTTTAAATCTTTGATTTACTATTCTCCCTTCTTAGAAAAACATTGGGAAACATGTGAGATGATCTTTATCAACAGACTTTCACATAAATAATTAAACATCCTTTCCAAAGAGCAGGGTGGCGGGTACCACACTGTCAAAAGGCTGAAATATTTTTGTGTTATTATCTGCTCTCAGCAGTTTTGTCAAAAATCCAATGCTTAATACACTTAAAAATTCCTTATTGAGTTTGGTGAAGCCTATTAACTACTTCAATGGAAAATAATCAACTACGCACAATAGAGTCCCAAATGAAGCTTGTTGTATAGTAGAGGTCTTTTTAATGTGGTGGGACTTAAACTCTTATAAAATTCAAACCAATTAGATTGACATAAAAAGTCATTACAAATATTTGGCAGGAAATTGGTGATATAAGCGATGTATTGCATAACTACTTAAAATGCTTTAATCTTTATTTGTTTGGTTTTATTGACTAACCAAATGAATTATAAGAATAATAAAACCAACTTTAAATTTTTATGTAAACATATGCTGTTGAGATCCTTCTGGGAAGGCTATTAGGATGACAGATAAACAGACAGATTAATAGGTACTGAGTAGGACTATTTTTATTTCAGAGACAATTATTATCATAAACAAGTCACAAGCCTGTAGTTTAGCAAATAAACTATCATGCATTAAATGGCTATACTAATTTATGGTTTAAATGAAGCCCTGTGTCCTTTTGGCCACAGTTCTACTTATTAAGAGCAATCAATGAACTAGGATGTAATCCTTTTACATTATGTGAGTTGATTAAAGTCGATTAAATACGTTCAGAAATGTATGAATGGAAAATAACGTGGAATAATTAGTTAAGTCCAATCAGAAAGCTAGGAGTCACCAGAAATCAAATGTCAATATATGCATTGTCAGTATGACATTGCTTTGAAATCAAGCAGTAGGTAGAACGGATCCATAGGCGAATACCAGGCTTCTTAAAGGAGAAACACAGGAAAAGCCCAGGTGAAAATGCAGAAGAGAGTGTGGGATGGCATAAATGCAATTTTGTGCTCTCCAATGACACCTCTGATCACCACCCAAAGCATGTAGTTTAATGGTTTGTGAAATACATGCAAGCTACAGTTACTTTCTGAATACCTCTAGCTGTCAAGGAAATGATGTGGTTTTCAGAGCTGTTTGTTCATCTATTATTGTCAACTCCATCTTAATAGCCTAAGTAGTTGCTCATTATACAATATATTTTATGTTGGCATGACATAGGTATACTCTGCAAACAACAGGAGTTCATATTCTGACCTGAACGAAATAGAGGGAAGAAAACACAAACAGGCAGATGATGAGAGTTTAAAAACTTGCGTGATGATATCCTTCTTCCTTCCTTCTTCCTCCCTCCCTCCGTCCCTCTCTCCCACCCCCCTCTTTTCTTTCTTTCTTCTTGTTCATTGTTTAGAGAGAGATATGGAACATAATGTTGGGTAGCCGTGGTGCAGGGGGACCTGGGAGAATTTGGAAGAGAAAAAAACATGATCAAATACATTACATAAAACTTCTTTCTCTTCTCTTCATTTGTCTTGTTCAACATCGATGTGATAGGTTTTGTTTTATCTTATTATGTTTTTGCTATATTTAAAATGAATTAATTAATTAATACATAGCTACTAGGGTAAAGGTTAACAATTGAACACCTGCTGGGAAAGGGAAAATCCGTTTCCTCCAATGGAGTATCACTGGATCTATCAGCACCTCAGGACAGACCTCATGTTCAGGAGTGGTTGACTGTGAGTGAGTGTGTGTGTGAGTGTGTGTGTATGTATGTGAATGAGTGTGTGTGAGTGTGTGTGTGTGTGTGTGTGTATACTTTTATTTAGAGCTTTTATCTTTTGGGGCATGGCTTTGTTTTCTTGGTTTTTAGGTGGGTAGGGAGGGGGAGAGCACCTGGAAGACTTGGAAGGATTTGAGTGAAAGGAACAAAATGATCAAAATATATTTCAATTTAAAAATTGTTTTAAATAGCAAAAATTTAATATAATAAAAAACTTGTTTTCAATTAAAAATATGTTACGAGGAGACTCTAGGGAATATACGGCATTGTTTTCTTCCTTTCTGGAAAACCTAGCCCAATTTAAAGGCCCAAACTGGCAAAGCAGCAACCATGTAAGTTAAGTAACAAGATCCTGTGTGACAAATCTTGGCTCGCCTCTTTAATTGGAGGAGTTCAAAGTCTGCATGAGATAGTAAGGGCCTGCCAGCGCTGGCTCCTCCAGCTGCCATGGTTGCTAAACCAGGTGCTTTCTTGAGATGATATTCACTATGCAGCAACACGGGAAGTGGCATGTGCCTACTGCTACAGTAACCCGCCTTGTGGTAGGTATCCCTCGGTACAAGTGTTCAAGACGAGACTGTGTTGAAAGCAATGCTACTATACAGAACAGCTGACAGCAAACTCTAGTGTGGGCTGGTGATCATCGAAGATTTTCAGAGAGTGGGTTTGATGAGCCACTCACAGCTGGAGCAGGCAGGTTTTGACTGAATCATCTAGGAATCCCTCCTCCGTGTGTAATCTTGTTCGACTGTCTCAGCATTACACAGGGAGCAATCTCAGGAAAGAGATGACCAATATAAACACTCTCATAGAAGAGAGAGATTTTTAGCTTCCTGAGAATAAATTAGACATGAATAAAAACAGCATTGTTTTAATTTATTTTTCATTATCTTCATAAAAATCCACACAGGAAACTGTGTTTCTTCTCACTCAACAGACATAGGCATCTTGGAATTCACATTTTTTGAGCTTTGGTTTATTAATAAAAATGGGGAAATATATCCTCTATCCAACTCCATGCCTGCAATAATTTCCAGGACATCATTCAGGGTTTTCCCATTCTTCACTGAGATGACACCCTTTCTTCCAACCGCTCCTGTGGCATCAGAAGTGATATTTCAAATGCCTTTGTCTCCGTTTGCAGAAGCTATAGCAACCTGAGCAATTTCTTCCTGATTGTCATAGGTTTAAACTGCTTTTTAAGTTCAGCGACTACAGCATCAGCATCCAACATCATACCTGTCCTGGTTTTAACCAAATATGCTCCTTTGCTGCGCTTCTCAGTGCCCTCCTAAGCAACAGAGCATGTGCTGTCACCCCAGCTTCTCATGTGTGTTAGTAGTAATATCTTCAGCAAGTTTAGCTCTGATATTTCTATGTTTATCCTTTAAATCAATTGACTTTAAACTGCTGTCTCGTTTTTTGTTAACTTTGTTACTTCCCCAACTCTGTTCAGTGCTCACTGTTCTTCCTTTCGCGCCATTGTGATAGCTTCCACAATAGTTAGAAGGTCTCCACCTTGAAGCAGTAAGACTTGAGCATCCACACCAAAGTTTACTTCTTCACAATGAGAAGAGGCGTCAATGCTGCCTGGGACTTTCTAGCAAAGGTCTCATCTAGTAAGGGACTGTGGGTATTCAGAACATTTTTTTGGAGTGGCAATGGAAGAGCACATAGCAAGGCAGGCCCTCAGCAGAGAGTGAGAACTTTTTCCTGATTAGCTTACACAGAAGCTGGTTTCATCATGGCATTTCAAAAATTAGCTTCCTTTGACCCCCTCCTGACCCCTTCATCCCCCAATCATCCTGCTTTCCATCTCCACTAAAACCCTGGGTATATGCCGAGAAGCGGCTCAGCTGGGCCAGATGGCAGCTTCAGTTTTATAGACACACTTTACACTTATTTCCACAGTGGCTGTGCCAGTGAGCACACTGAACAGCAGTGTGTAAAGCTTCCTCTTGCTCACATCTTTGCCTCCATTTGTTATTTCTTTTCTTGATAATGTTCCAAATGTTGATAATGTTACTTTAGGTCTATAGTACATGGGAACAGTCAGATGTTCTACTCAGAAGAAAAGAAGCAAATGTTGGATAACAATTTTAATTTGAAAGATTATTGTACCATTTAGGATGTAACTAGCAGAAGTTACACACATCTTTGTATTTCCCCAACATTAGATATTCTGATTGAATATTTATTTATTTTGATTTTATGTGTATGGGTCTATATGCATGTATGTTCACAATGTGCCTGCAGTGCCTGAGGAATCCAAAAGAGGGAGTCTTAACACCTGGAACTGGAGGTAGAGTGGTTGGGAGAAACGAATCCAAGTCCTTTAAGGAACAGCAAGTGCTACTGCCAAGCCATCTCTTCAGCTTTGATTAGACACTCTCATTTTATGAACTATGTATTAAAGGTCATCTTTTTTTTTTTTGGAGAATGAATTGTATTGAAGATCTGTTGGCACAAAGAAATGTAGAGAAAACTGCAGGGTAGCATTTAAGGATCTAGATTCCATGAAGAATCCTTTGTCTTTCACCTTGAAATTTACAACTTAGGACTCAGTCCTCAATGCTCTTGCTTAGCCAATCATTTCCCACATCTTAGGGCACCTGAATTAGCTTAATATTATTAGGTAAAGCAATTCAACATGCAGCTCAAGACAAAATTTTACTATTATTGTCAGAAAACCCCAAACTCTGTGTATGAGATAAGGTCTGTGCCCTATCTCATGCTTTATTACACTCTACATGAATGAATGAATTCACTCTGAGCGTTGCTGTGTCTTTAATGAAGTAGGGAAACCTATCTTCTCATATACACATAGCTATCAGAGACCAGTAATACTCAGGAAAAATAATCAAATAGCAGAGGCTGACCAAATTGACTTAGGTTGAATCAAGGAAAAGATCAAATCTCAATGGTATATGATTCTTAACTGTGCCATAAACTAAAGTGCATTTATGTCTCCCTCACATTTATTGTCTCTTTTATTTTGAGACTTGGTCTCACTATGTAGCCGAGGTTGGCCTCTAGCTAGCTATCCCTTTGAGTATCCTTTTGAGAGCTGAGGACACAGACAGGATTCCTCAAGCCTGGATTACTGACAGTGCCTTTATATCACCAAAAGGGATGGCTGTCAGTCACTCTTACATAATTTCCAAGCTGGATTTTGGATACATTTGAACTTGTAGTAGGTATCTTCAGAGACTGAAAGATTTCCAAAACACTTTCATCTTCTTGATTTGCAGAGCAATGCCCCAAATGGCTGAACCCACAACATACAACTGAAACCAGATTTTCCATTCAAACTTGAACAAAAAATGAACATCTAAGACTTTGGATGTGACCCTTCAAAATACCCTCATGAAAATCATCAATTATGCACCCTCAATACTATTTTCAAGGTGAGTCATTAGATTATTAGCCTAGGAAAACTCCCTCCACATTTGCTGTCTCTGCTGGTAGAGAAATGGAGAAGCACATCTCAGTTTTGTGTGGCTGGAAGTAGAGTTGGCTCCTCAGAGAAGCTGATTCCCTGAGATGGGAACTCTGAGCTCAATGAAATGACTGATGTTAGCAGATGTATTAGCACTGGATGTAAACAGATCAATTTAACCAAATGAAAAAACATTTAATCAGCATACACTTACATCTCTTCTTACAGATGGAGCCCCATATAAGTGCGCATCCTTTGATGGTATTTGGCAAAAGCTTTGACTTAGGGCACAGTCTTTGAGAGCAATCAGATTTTTATTTCTACAAATATTTAAAATCTTAATAAAATAAAAACTATTTATGAAATCTAATGATTCATTCCTAGAAGTAGGTATTACTTGCTTGTACCAAGGCTAGAAGAGCATAACGCTTCTTAGGATTTGTGGTTAAAGAAGCCTTCGGTAATACATTCCAATTATATACAAAGACAAGGTTGGTAAAACAGTAGCCAAAAGAAAAAAAAATGAAGCGCCTCACTTTTCCACTCATGTATTTCCTAAAAGAGAATATGCTTCTAAGGCTACTCAAAACCTAGTGACTTTCAATGTTCACAAAAGTCTGTGAGGAAACTGTATGGCAATCATGAATGAAACATGTTCTGGATTCAGACTTGATGATAAATTTCAAATTTTCCTCTTGCCACTTAAAATCAACATCAAGCAATTGTTTTGAAGGTTCAATGATAGAATTGGCATTAAATGCTTAGGATAATATTTATAAAAACCATATTTGCATGACTATAATAATTGGATATTTCAACTCCCAACTCTTATTTCTTTAAAATGGAAGTATTTAGTTCAATGACTTAGAATTTTTCATGGGTATTATTTGCTTTCTTATAAGCAGTCAACAAATAGTTGAGAACAATACAAAGACTAAGGACCTAGAAGGAAGCCCTCCCTTGAATTCATGTGATGTGACTGACCGGCAGTAGGCCACTTAATTTTTGTGTTTCATCTCAAACTTGTCCCAAAAATGTAATGAAGAAGAACATAGCAGAGAGCATATCATTCACCCAGCAAAAAGAGCTGCTCAACAGTTACTAGTAGATTCTCCCATCTAAGGTATCTATTGGAGAATAAGAAATCTGTTATAGCCTGGCGGTGGTGGTGCATGCCTTTAATCCCAGCACTCGGGAGGCAGAGGCAGGCAGATCTCTGTGAGTTCGAGACCAGCCTGGTCTACAAGAGCTAGATCCAGGGCAGGCTCCGAAGCTACAGAGAAACCCTGTCTCAAAAAAAAACAACCCCCCCCAAAAAAGAAGAAATCTGTTATAGACTCTTCTTTGTTATCATTGCTATTTGGGAAGCCTTGGAAACCACCTACCAGTTAAGTGTCTTCAGTCTTAATGAGCAGATTGAATATCCACTATATTTGATCATGTGGCTCTACAAATCATTGTGTGAGTTTAACTTAATAAATCTGATGCAAACTGAGTTGTATCACTTGGGGGGGGTTGTGCACACATACATACATGTCTTTAACTTGCCAAGTACATCTTTCCACTGTCCTTTAAAAAAAATCTCATGAATAAATACATATAAATTGGTCATTTTCATTTTAAAAATTCACATTTTTATCTGAAATTGAAAGCTAAATGTATGCTAGCCTGTGTACAGACAGACTTTAAAGGACATGAGAAATTGAGACTTTCCAAAGACAGTTCTGGTTGTTAGACTGCCGTATTGTTTTTGAAGAAGTACTTTGCTCATCCTAGTTTTTTTATAGTTATTTATTTGTTGAGGGAGCAAGCATGGCATAAGTGTGGAGGTCAGGACAACTTGTCGGAGTCAGTTCTTTTCTTTTCTTTTACCACTTGAATTGAACTTAGGTTGTTGGTCTTGATGCCAAGCGCCTTTACTTACTGAGATGTCTTAGCTGGCACAACCACGGTTTCCTGGTTGAACCTGATTACTTTCCCTAAACGTTTTTTGTAAGATGGATAGATAGGTAGATAGATAGACAGACAGACAGACAGACAGATAGACAGATGCATGATAGACAGACATGATAGATACATAGATATAGATATATGGATACACAGAGATATAAATAGATATAGACATATCTCACATAGATATAAGCACATATTTGCATCCACTAATAGACAACATGGAATTTATTTGAACATATTTATTTGAATATGACAAAGCTTGGAGAGGGAACATTATGTCAACTCCTATAACTGGTTTTTATTATCCTTTAGGATACACCTTCAGCATGTATGAGGAAGCTTTTCCTTTGTTCCTTCTTTCTATTCAGTAACAACAAAATATATTTCCTATTTAATCTAATGACTTCATGATATCAAAACTTTAGTTGCCCTATCCTTTTGTCCACAGGACTGTAAATGTATTCTAGATGATGACATCATTTTGCCTGCTCTTGATTTCAAGCTCCTAGCATAGTGCCCAGTATATAGTATATGCTCAATGGATGCTTGCTGAGCTGAACCTAATCAATTTAGAGGTGGGTTTGAGTATATAAATTCATTCTAAAGTGATTCCCAAATTATGGGTAACAATATCCTCAAAGTACTAATCTCTATCCTGGAGGAAGGTCTTTTAAGACATAGGAAAAACGTAACTCACAAGTCTCAAGAAGTTCATAAAACTTACAAAATTCACATAGTCTCTGCTTCTACTAGATTAAATTAGCAGTAAGGACTGCTGGGAAAGAAGAAATTCTCATACTTGTTTAGGCAAGTTGTGAAAAGTGCTCTAGAGTTTTGGCTTTGAAACATCTGCCATTGAATCCTGTGTCCTGTGTTCCTGGGGGAATCCCCTCATTCATAGTCCTGTAAATAACCTCACTAAACTCACTAAATCACCACACCTTACTTTGATAGAATCATTTTTCTCATTACCATTGGTGGCCTATATGAATTGAGTAGTGGTCTTTTATTGCTTCATTTGTTTGGATTGTTTGGTTTTTTAAGTTTTTATTTTATTTTATTTTATTACATCCCAACCAAAGTTTCCGCTCCCTCCTTCCTGCCAACCCTCCTCTGCTCTCCCCTATACCATCCACTCCTCCTCCTCCTCTATTTTTGTTCAGAAAATGGCATCCCGTGGATATGACCCAGTCATGGTATATCAAAAAGCAGTAAGACTAGACAGATCCTTTTCTATTAAGACTGTGGGAGGAATGGGTCCCAAAAGCAAGCAATAGAGTTAGAGGCAGCTTCCGCTCCGACTGTTAGAAGTCTCACATGAAGATCAAGTTACACAACTGTCAGAGATATACAGAGGGCCTAGGCCAGTCCCAAGCAGGCTCCCTTGTTATCTGTTCAGTCTCTGTGAGATCATCTGAGCCCAGGTTAGTGGACTCTGTGTGTTTTCTTGTCGTGCCCTCGACCTCACTGGCCTAATGTTTGTCTCTGAGTCTATGCATCTGTTTCCATCAGTTTTGGGGTGAAGCCTCTCTTATGACAGCTGGGCTAGGCACAAGTCTATGAGTATAGCAGAACATCATTAGGAATCATTGACTTTCTTTGCCAGTCATGCTTGGTTCTCTCCAATTCTCTTGAGAATCCTGCTTCTGAGCCCTAGACCTCAGGGTGAGCCACTTCACATGGTATGTGTCTCAAGTTGGGCCATTCATTGGTTGGTCATTCCCACCATTTCTGCACCATCTTTGCCTCAGAACATCTTTCAGGCTGGAAACAAATTGTAGGACAAAGGGTTCCCAATCCCTTCACCGGAAGTCTTTCTTGGTTACAGAGATTGCCAGATCAAGCTCCATTTCCCTCATTCCTAGGAGTCTTAGTTAGGGTCACCCCCATATATTCCTTGGAGTTTCTATTGCACTAGGTTTCTACCTTGCTGCAAAGATGCCTCCAGAATCCAGTTCAGTCTCCGTGTACTCTCTCCTTCCATCTTCCATTCAACTGATTCCTCCTGTTCTCGTCCCAAACCCCCCGTCCAGACCCATCGCCATCCATCAACAATGTCTATTCTACTTCCCTTCACAGAAAGATCCATGTGTTCCACTGTCACCTCTCCTTAGATTATCCACCTCTCCATGGATTGTAACATGATTATCCTTTATCTTTACAGTTAATATACATTTATAAGTGAGTTTATACCATGTGTGTCTTTCTGAGTCTGGATTACCTCACTCAGGATGATCTTTACTAGTTCCATTTATTTGCCAGAAAATTTCATGATGTCATTGTTTTTAACAACTGAGTAATACTCTGTTGGGTAAATGTGTCACATTTTCTTTACCCATTCTTTCGTTGAGGGACACCTGGCTTTCTGGCATCATTTTCTGGCTAATGTAAATGAAGATGCTATGAACATAGTTGAGCATGTGTCCCAGTGGTATATAGTGGAACATCCTTTGGGTATATGCCCAGGAGTGATTTAGTTGCTTCTTGAGGTAGATGGAGTTCCAGCTTTCTGGGAAACCTCCATATTGATTTCCAAAGGGGCTGTACAAGTTTGTACAAGGAACATTACCCTTGTAGAATCTTAGTGTTCTTTTTATTTTCATTTCCCTGGTAGCTAAGGATGTTGAACATGTCTTGGAGTGTTTCCCAGCCCTTCAAGATTCCTCTGTTGAGAACTCTCTGTTTAGATTTGTATCCCACTTTTAATTGGATTATTTGGAGTTTTGATGTCTAGTTTCTTGAGTTTTTTTATATATTTTGGATATTAGCCCTCTGTCAAATGTGGGGTTGAGAAAGATCTTTCGCCATTCTATATGCTGTCATTTTGTCCTTTTGACAGTGTCCTTTGTCTTACAGAAGCTTTTAAGTTTCATGAGGTTCTATTTATTAGGCATTGATTAGGTGTCCTTTTCAGGAAGTTGTCTATTGTGCCAATTCTTTTAAGGATATTCCTCACTTTCTTTTCAATCAGGTTCAGTGTGTTTGATCTTATTTTGAGGTCTTAGATCCACTTGGACTTGAGTTTTATACAGGTTGATAGATAAGGATCTGTTTACATTATTCTACATGCTTCATCCAGTTGGATCAGCACCGTTTTTTGAAGATAATTTCTTTTTTCCATTGTATAATTCTGGCTGCTTTGTTAAAAAAAAAATCAGGTGTCCATAGGTGCATGGTTTTATATTTGGGTCTTTGATTCAATTCCATTGATCAACCTGTTTATTTTTGTTCCAATACCATGCAGATTTTATTACTATTGCTCTGTAGTACTGTTTGAAATCAGGAGTGGCAATACCTCTAGAATTTCTTTTATTTTACAGGATTGTTTTAGCTCTCCTGGGTTTTTCGTTTTTCCATATGAAGTTGAGTATTGTTATTTCAAGGTCTTTAAAAAAATGTGTTGGAATTTTGATGGGCACTGCATTGAATCTGTGGATTGCTTTTGGTAAAAAATGATAATTTTTACTATGTTAATCTTACCTATCCATGAGCATGGGAGAGTTTTCCAGCTTCTGATATCTTCAAAATTTTCTTTCTTCAAAGACTTGAAATGCCATCATACAATTCTTTCACTGACTTGGTTAGAGTTACACCAAGATAGTTTATATAATTTGTAACTATTGTGAAGGATTTTGTTTTCCTGATTTCTTTCTCAGCCTGGGTATCATTTGTATATAGAATGGCTACTGATTTTTTTTGTTAGTTTTCTATCCAGCCACTTTGCTGAAGTTGTTTACCAGCAGAATTTTTTAGGTTACTTATGTCTATTATCATATCATCTGCAAATAGCATAGCAATATTTGACCTCTTCCCTTCAAGTTTATATTCTCCCCTTAAGCCATTTTATTTTTGTAGATAAAGCTTCAAGTACCATAATGAATAGATAGGAAGACAGTGGACAACTTTGGTTTTTTTTCCCTGATTTTAGTGGAAAAGCTTTAAGTTTCTTTCCATTTAATTTGATGATTGCTATTGGTTTGCTGAATATTGCCTTTATTATGTTTAGGTATGTATCTTGTATCCCAGATCTCTTCAAGACTTTTATTATAAAGGGGTGTTGCAGTATGTCAAAGGTTTCTTCAGTATCTAAAGAGATGATCATGTGCTTTTTTTTCTTTTAGTTTGTTTATATGGTGGATTATATTGACAGATTTTTATATGTTGAACCATCCCTGCATCTCTGAGATGAAGCCCATTTGATCGTAGTGGATGGTCTTTTTGATGTCTTGTTGGACTCTGTTGAGAATATTTTATTGAGTATTTTTGCATCTATGTTCATGCGGGAGATTCATCTGTAATTCTTTTTCTTTGTTGAGTCTTTGTGTGGTTTGGGTATTAGTGTGGCTGTGGCCTCAAAGAAAGAATTTGGTAATGTTCTTTTTGTTCTATTTGTGGAATAATTTGAGGAGTAATGATTTTACTTCTTTTTTGAACTGCTGTTAGAGTTCTGTGCTAAAACTATCTAACCCTGGGGTTTTTTGATTTGGAGACTTTTAATGAGTGCTTTTTTTGCCTTTGGGGTTATAGGCCTATTTAAATTGGTTTTCTGATTTGATTTAAGTTTGCTATACCTTTTGAGGAACTTGTACATTTATTTTAGATTTTTTCAAAATAATGCAGTACAAGTTTTTGAATTATAACCTAATGATTCTTTGTATTTGGTATCTGTTATTATATTTCCCTTTTCCTTTCTGATTTTGTTAATTTTGATATTTTCCTTCTGTCTTTTAGTTAGTTTGGGTATGGGTTTGTCTATCTTGTTGATTTTTTTGTGCTGTTTTCTTTGTTTCTATTTTACTGACTTCATTCATGAGTTTGATCATTTCCTGCCATCTGCTTCTCTTCAGTTTGCTTTCTTTTGCCCCATAAGTTTGGGTTTTCTATTCATTTTCACTGTATTATAAGAAGTCTTTTATTTCTTTCTTTACTTCTTAATTCAGTAGAGAATTGCTCAATTTCCATGAGTTTGTAAGCTTTCTGTTGTTTCTGTTGTTTTTGAAATCCAATTTTTCTTCACAGTGGTTTGATAAATACAGGGACTTATTTCACTTTTTTGGAATCTACTTTATGATTGAATATATGCTCAGTTTAAGAGAAAGTTCCACAAGGTGCTGAGAAGAAAGTATACTCTTTTGTGTTTGGGTGAAATGTTCTGTAGATACTGTTAGTTTCATTTGATCATAAAGTCTTTTAGTACCATTATTTTACTGTTTAGTTTGTGGATGGATGACCCATCCATTGGTGAGAGTGGGAGTGACTGAATTCTCCCACTATTAATGTGTGGGGTTTGATGTATGATTTAAACTTCAGTAATGCTTCTTTAACAAACATGAGTGCCCTTGAATTTTGGGCACAGATGTTCAAAATTGAGATATCATCTTGGTGGATTTTTTCCTTTGATGAATATTAAATGTCCTTCTTCATCTCTTTCAATTAATTTTGTTTTGAAGTCTGTTTTGTTATGTATTAGCATAACTACACCAGCTTGCTTCTTAGGTTTGTCTGTTTGCATGAAAATGTTTTTTTTCAAGCCTTTCCTCTGAAGTGATGTCTATCTTTGATGTTAAGGTGTGTTTCTTGTATGGAGAAGAAGAATTGATCATGCTTTCATATCCATTCTCTTAACCTGTGTCTTTTGACTGGTGAATTTAGTTTATTGATATTGAGAGATATTATTGACACTGATTGTTAATTCCTGTCATTTTGTTTTTGGTGGTGGTGGCAATGTGTGTCTGTGTGTGTGTATGTGTGTGTGTGTGCATGAGCGTGTGTTTCCCTTCTTTGGGCTTTGCTGGTATAAGATTTTCTATTGTCTGTGTTTTGGTAGGTGTAGCTAACTTTCATGGGTTGGTGTCTTCTGTAGCTGGACTTTCTTTGGAGGACCAACTACCAAATCATGAAATGGAGACCTTTTATTAATTATGAAAGCTTGGCCTTAGCTTAAGTTTGCTCCCAACTAGTTCTTATAACTCTTATTAACATGTTTATATTAATCTACTTCTTCCATGTGGCTCATTACCTTTCCTCCGTACCATTTGTCTGACTTCCTCCATCTTTCACTGACAAATTCCATGCCTCTCAAATTATAATCCGAGTTCCCAGCTCTGCCTGGAAGTCCTGCCTATCATCTCCTGAGTAGCTATTCAACTCTTTATTAAACCAATCAGAAAGTGCCTTAGGTAGGCAAAGAAGGACAGAGACACATCTTCACGGTGTGATCAAATAGCCACAACAGTTTTACTTTTAGTACCTTCTGTAGGACTTTGTAGGTAGATATTGTGCTTGAATTTGACTTTGTCATGAAGTATCTTGTTTTCTCCATCTTTGATTACAGAAAGTTTTGCTGGGTATATTATCTGGAATGGCCTCTGTGTTCTCTTAGAGTTTGAAAGACATTTTTCTAGGACCTCCTTGCTTTTAGAATCTCTATTGAGACATCAGGAGTGATTCTAGTAGGTCTACTTTTATATGTTACTGTCCTTTTTCCCTTGCAGCTTTTAATATTTTTCCTTTTTTTTCTATATGTTTAGTGTTTTGATTATTATGTGACACAGGGATTTTCTTTTCTGATCCAATCTGTTTGGTGTTCTGTAAAGCTTTTTGTGCCTTTATTGGCATCTCCTTTTTTAGGTTAGAGACTTTCTTCTATGATTCTGTTAAATGTATTTTTTTGGTTTCTTTTGAGCTGGGATTCTTTTCTTCTATTCCTATTATTCTTAAGTTTGGTCAATTCGTGGTGTCCCATATTTTCTTGATGTTTTTTGTTAGGAGTTTTTAAAATTTATCATTTTCTTTGAACGATGAATCTATTTCTTCTACTGCTATTTCTTCAATATCTAAGATTCTCTATTCCATCTCTTATACTCTATTGATGATGATTGTATCTGAACTTTCTGCTCACCCAGTGTTTTCAATTTATGAATTCCTTTAGTTCATGTTTTCTTAATTGCTTCTATTTCTATTTTTATGTCTTGAATAGTTTCCTTCACCTGTTTGTTTTTTCTTGGCATTCATCGCATTAAGAGATTTATTGGTTTCTTCCAATGTTTTGTTAGTCTTTACCTTTAAGTGATCCTTTCATTTCCTCTTTAAGGACCTCTACCATCTTAATAAAGTTGTTTTTAAGGTCATTTTCTTGTGCTTTGTCTGCCTTGGATTATTCGGGTCTTGTTGTCATAGGATAGCTGGGCCCTGGTGATTCCTTATTGCCCTGGCTCTTGCTGATTGTATTTTTCCACTGGCATTTGGGCATGTGTGTTTGGGATAATTAGGTGTAGGTCCTTATCTGAGGTAGTCTTTGTTGGATGTGTGTATTCCTTGTTTTCTCTTTCCTCTTTGTATTTTTATTCTTTTTCCTGGATTTCTGGCAGTTGGAATAGCCTGTGATCTAGTAGGGAGTCTCTATCCAAGTTGGGAGCTGGCCTTCTGGAGGTTAGCTTGGCCTTTGATGATCCAGGGGGTCTCTGTTCATCTGATTGGTCTTGCCCGCACTTTGGCAGTTGGAGTCTGTTCTGACTGGTGTGGCCTCCACCTGAGTTGTGGAAGTCCACTGGTGTTTGGTGCAGGGTTTTGAAGCAGCGTAGGCAATAATCTGGAATGGTGTGGGCTGTGGGAAGGGACAGTTCTTCTGACATGAACAGTGGTCTTTCTAAACCTTCCTGGGATAAACTATATAGCATTTGGCTTGCATTAGTTCAAAATAAATGTTTCTTATTTCATGACAAGGACACTTTTAAAGGAATTTTAAAAAGGAACATTCTGGTTTGTGTTAGAGCAATGAATTTCAGCTTCTCATTGTAATACTGGGACCATGTAACCCCTTAGAACAGCAGCCTGCAGCACCCTATGATTGGGTTTCTTAGATATTAATTCATCCAAGGCTACTATTATACATGTAAAAATAAGATTACCTGTGTATATTTGAGTTGCTGATGTGTAAAATAATAATAATAGTAATAATGCTAAGCAATTTTTTGCTACCTGGCAGAAGAAGAAGGAACCAAGACATTTTCCCCTGTCAAATTGGACAAACAAAAATGAATTTGCAATTGGTAAAAGTTCATTCTCTCCAGTAGAGTTATTTTGATTACATGATGGACCAACCGCTAATTTGATTAGGCTTCAAAGCACACAAAGTCTGCGTTTCAGATGGTTCTAGGAGCTATGACTTAATGATATCTAAAGAACATCCTAGAGGAGAAAGAACATACAGAAATATTAACTTACAGAAATCTATAACTCCCCATTAATAGAAATCCCTTATTCAATATGATTTCTCCTTTTGGGCTGACATACATCTTTTAATTTTTTAAATGACTGTCTCAATTTATGGAGCACCATATTCTAATTTGATATATGTACTCAAAGTTCAGTGATCAAATTAGGATAGTGAATATTTCATTTTAAGTATTTAAATTTCAACTAACACATGATAATTGTACATGTTATAATTTATGGGTACAGTGTGCTGTTTTAATATAAGTGTATGATGTGTTCTGATGTTGAACCTTCAAACTCTTCTCTTACAGTTTAATGTAAGTGTATGATGTGTCCTGATGCTGAGCCTTCAAACTCTTCTCTTCCCATTATATATTCATAAAATATATAACAGGCTACTATGAACTGTGACTGTGCTACTATTCCAGAAAACACTAGAACTCATCATTTCCATTGTGCTCTGTTAGGAATTGTCCAAACACACACAAGCAGATCACACTTTCCCCACATCTAATCATTATCATATGTTCCAGTTGACTTTTTAAAAAAAATCTTCATATGAAAGAGTAAATTTACATTTTTGAACCTGAGTCATTGCACTTAAAAGATTGTCCCACATTTCCATTCATTTTTATGTAAATGATAGCATGCTGTTGCTTTCTATGACCAAATAGGATTCTGCTATGCACATATACCACATAGTCTTCATTCCTTCATCTTCAGATAGACATGCAGGCTGATTCCATATCTCAGATATTATGAATAGAGCAATAAGGGAAAAGGATGTTACTATATTTCTGTCTCATGATTCCATTTCCTCTGGATACATACTTGGAAGTGGAATAGCTGGATCACACTGGAGCTCTAGTTCAAGTTGCTTAACCAGTGGATATGAAGTCATTAATGTAACCCCCACTGAGTATTAAAATTTACTATTCTTAACATCTTTATATCACCTGTGCTTTGTCTTTTTGCTAATAACCACTATGACTCGGGTAAGATGGTGTCTTATTTTGGGTTTGCCTTACATTTGCCTCAAAGATGAACTTTTCTCTTTCATTTTTTTCCTTTCTTTTTTTATTTTTTTTTACAAATTTGTTGAACATTTTGAAATCCTTCTTTTCAAAAGTATCATACAAGACATAAGACTTAAGATATCATCATTGCATTTATACTTATTTTGTAGAGACATGATGTATTAGTTAGTCTTTCTATTGCTAGAAAGAGATACCATAACATGGTAACTCTCATAAAAGAAAACATTTAATTGTGGTGGCTTGCTTTTAGTTCAAAGGTTCACTGCATTATCACCATGGTGAGACATGGTGGCCTGCAGGCAGACATAGTGCTGGAGAGGTAGCTGAGTATCCTCCATCTTGCCTTGTAGTCAACAGGAAGTGGTCCATCTAACTGGGATAGCTTGAGCATAGAAAATCTCAAAGCCTACCCCCACAGTGACAACACTTCCTCCAACAAGGTCACATCTACACCAACAAGGACACACCTCCTATTAGTGCCACTCCATTTCAGGGCCATTTTCTTTCAAACCACCACACATGATATTGTGTGAAAATACAAAAGTATTTTCTTGATTTTTTAAATAAGAAAACAGAAAAAAAGAACAAGTTTTCTATAGAAAACTGAGATATAATTCATCTCCCAAAGAATAATAATTAATTTGTAATATGTTTAATAGCATTTTACCTAAGGATCCACATTTTTAAAACTACTTTAAGAAAACAACACTTCTTCTTATGCATCTTGGGCAGGCAATATTAATCTAAAAGCAAAGACTAAGCAATAGGGACAGCACTGATGTAAAGTGTGGCATGGGAAAGCAGTGATGTAAAAATTAACCTATTTCACACTCATGCTATGTTTAGCTCTGAGGCCCAATTCTCTATTGTGTTTACTTTAGAATTACAGATGGAACAAAGAGCAGGTACATTCCAAGGGACAATTTAGACAATTTACCATTTCAGCCAAGATGGTGCTCAAATCATTTCACACAGACCAGCACTTCTGTAAGGAACATATAGAGGAAGGTCATTTTATTACAGTGCTCAAAGTTAGACATATTATATATAGATTCACATTAAATTTAAAAATTTACTTCATAGTGCAAAATATCACTAGCAAAATTTTATATACTCTTTATGATATAAGGGTCTATGTCAAAAATTACATCTAAGAGATTTATAGTATTGTATGGAGTGTCATTCAATATGTCTTCTAATACTGCTAAATGTCCTCATGTTTATGAATATATTTTATCCTACAGTTTTCACTGATACAAGACAATTCAGCTCAATAAAAGTCATCACAACACAGAAAAACAAAGGGAAAGACAAAAGTCTCCATTCAGCACAGAAGACAATCATCGGAGTGACAGCTGATAGACAAAGTGGGTATAGCCTTCAGTGTACTGGCACAGGAAATGACTTTCTGAACAGAACACCAATAGCAAGACACCAAGAACAAAAATTAATAAATAGGGTCTCATGAAATTGAAAAGCTCCTGTAAAGCATAGGACACTGATGATAAAACATCAGTCTACAGAATGGGAAAAGATTTTTACCAAATCCACATCTGATAGCAGTCTAATATCCAAAATATATAAAAACCTCAAGAAACTAGATGTTAAAAAACCAAATAATCCAATTAGAAATAGGATATAGATCTAAACAGATAATTTCCAACAGAATAATCTTAAATGGCTGAGAAATACTTAAATAAACTTTCAACATCCTTAGCCATAAGGGAAATGCAAATTAAAACTACTTTGAGACTTCATCTTACACCTAATAGCTAAGATCAATAACACAAGTGATGGCTTATACTAGTGAGGATGTGGAGCAAGAAGAGCACTTCTCTATTGCTGTTGGGAGTGCAAACTTGTAGAGCCAGTATGGCTATCATGGAATCCATCTGCCTCAAGACCCAGCTATGCCATTCTTGGCCATACACCCAAAGGATCCTCCATCCTACCGCAAGGACACATGCTCAATTATGTTCATAGCACCTTTATTCACAAAATGGAAACAGCCTAGATGCCCCTCAATAGAATAATGGGTAAAGAAACAATGTGGCACATTTACACAATGGGGTATTGCTTCAGGATCTCCTTTAAGATACCAGTCCACTTGGGTGTGGTCTCCTTAGCTTAAAAAGCAGCAGTAGCCCTGCTCTCGCTCTCTTGCTTCCCGACTCCCACTGCAGGCTGTTAGACAAATAACCCTTTAGTTATTATGATCTAGCCAAGCCATTTCCAATACAAGACTTAGACTTCTTAGGATAGAATGTTTATTAAAACATTTAGCATATGTTCCTTGATTAATATTGTTTATGCTGATTGTAATTCTAATCTTATACTTGATATCGGTTCCTAGTATATTTTGTTTTGTATTGGGTTTGGAACTCTCTTACTTAAACAAAAGGGGGAGGTGCTGAACCCGCAGCAGGGTATTACTCAGCTTTAAAAAAAATGACACCATGAAATTTGCAGGTAAATGGATAAAAACTAGTTTTAAAAAAATCCTGAGTGAGATAACCCAGACTCAGAAAGACAAATATGGCATGTGTTCACTTACAAGTAGATATTAGCTGTTAAGTAAAGGATAATCAAGCTACAATACACAGACCCAGAGAAGGTAGATAAAGGGGAGGGCTATGGATCTTCCTGGGAGAAGAAATAGAATAGAGTTTTTTGGTAGACTGGGTGCAGGTGGGGACAGGAGCAAAACTGATCAGGTGGAATGAAAAGAAGGAAGAGGGAGAGAGAAAGGATAGAGACAGCTGGGACTGGGGGAACTGGAGGGGGGTATGAAACCTAGCACAGTGGAAACTTCCTGGAATCTATGAAGTTAACCTGAGTGAGGACTCCTAGCAATGGAGGATGCAGAGTCTGAACTGGCCACTCTTTGTAGCTACCAAGGTTTTCAGTGGTGGGACTGGGTTGCTTTGGCTGAGTTGTTGACGGAGAGGGTTCGGAATAGATTCCTAAGCAACCCAGGCTGATGCTATGACAGAGGGTTTCTCTCTAAAAATGGACAGTGGACTGACCACACTGCTGAGGATAATATCCATACAGCTCATTGAATGCACTGGTTGAACCTACCTACAGTAGACCTTCACCCGACGTTATAGTCTCTCTGGCATGGGAAAGTACTCCGCAGGCTATGGAAAGAGAAAGCTTTCCATCAACCCATCCAAGAACCCAACAATCTACAATCTGTCCAGCATGCAAGATGTGATGGGGCAATGGTGGCACAGAAATTGTGGCAGTGGTCAACCAATGTCTGGTTTAAGTTAAGACCCATGTACAAGAGGGAGCCCACGCCCAACACTGCCCAGATAGGCAGGAACCGGAGACTGGATAAATCAGAGACCTAGGGTAGAATGAAACATGACTGAAAAAAAACAATGAAATAATTCTTAGTGATATTCCACTATATTCCTAAGTCAGTGTCATGTCCAGTCATTGTCAGAGAGGCTTCCTCCAGCAGCAGAGGGGGTGGGTGCAGAGACCTACAGACAGACGTTATGCAGAGAGTCTAAATTGGAGGGCTCCACAAGGCCTCCCCCTCAGAGCTTTGGAAACCTGGCAGAAGATGGGGAGGGAAGATTGTAGGAGTGAGAGGGGATGCAGGACACTGAGTCACCTGAACGGGGCTCATGGGCTCAAGGAGGCTGAAGCGCAAGCACTGGGCCTGCAAGTGTCTACACCAGGTCCTCTGTGTATATGTTATGGCTTGGTGTTTTTGTGCGACTCCTAACAGTGGGAACAGGTATGTCTCTGACTCTCTGACTTTTCTGCCTACACTTGGGACTTCTGGGTTGCCTTGTCCAGCTTTTCCCTTGACTTATTGTACCATGTTTTGTTGTGTTTGGTTGTTGTCTCTTGGAGACCTGCTTTTTCCTGAAGGAAAGCAGAGGTGGTGGATATGGACCTGGGGAAGAGGAGCTAGGAGGAGTGGAGGGAGGGGAATCTGCGGTCAGGATATATTGTGTTGAAGCACGATTAATAAAAACTCAGAGAGAGAAATTGGGGTTCAACCTGAAGATCCGAAAAGTAAAATAGTCAGTCACTGGCTCTTCCTTCGACCTCAGACAGAAATGATGGTCCTGCCTCCCTGAATCTCAGAATGAGACTGTGTTTTGAGAGCTGTTTCCTCCCATTTTATAATTCTCTCTAGGGCTGGAATTAAAGGCACGCACCACTGTGATTAAAGGCATGCACCACCCGATTCCTATGGCAACTAGTGTGGCTACTGGGATTAAAGTTGTGTGTTGCCATAGCCTGGTCTGTAAGGCTGACCAGTGAGACTGTTTTAATCTCAGATTTTCAGATAGTCTTTATTTATTAAAATGCAATTTAAATGCCACTACATTGTATGAAAAAGGAATTCATTCATAGTTTTTTAATTAAAATAATTAAATAACATTTTAAAAGTAGAAAAACCTTGCATATCGGACAAGGAATTAGCACCTAACATATATGAGGGATTCAAATAAATCAACAGCAAAAGATAAAAACCCGTAAAATGGGTATTTTAAATAAATAGAATATTTCTCAGAGGAAGATCTAGAGTTACCCAACAGGCACATGCAAACAAACAGCACGTCAACCTTACTCACTCAGACATCACAACGGGAAGGAAACTCAAACTCACATTAGATATCACCTCATTACAGGAAGAATGGCTACTTTATTATAAGAAAGACAAATAGTATAAGTACTTGTTAACACTATGAAGAAAAGGACAGACATGAATGCTATTTGTGGGAATGTAAATAATGCAAACATTAGGGAAAACAGTATGGCTATTCCCAGAATACGCATCAGGATGCTGACAAACATCTGTAACTCCAGCTCTGGGACATCGAACACCTGTGTCTTCTGTGGTCACTCGCTTCGTGAGCATGCAGCCCTGAAGAAGAGACCTCTGGACTCCTAGGTCTGTTAAAGTTGGAGTCACGATGACTTAGAAATGAGACAATCAGGGATCCCTTTAATAATGAACCAACGAAGAAATGAGGCACTATGAGTAAGACAGCACTCCTTAGCCACAAAATGTGGATTTTCTGTCATTGGTGACAATACAGAGGTAGCTAAAGATCCCTATACTTTATGAAGTGATCCAGACACAGAGAGATGAGTGCTTATGACAGCTTTCATAAAGGGATCTGGAAGTGCTGATCTCATGAGTGCTGGAAGAGGAACAGTGGTCAGCAGAGGCAAGGAGAAGCATAGCAGGTCTGGGTAGGGCGGCCAGTGTACTAACTACAGAAGAACAGAAGCCCCAGTCTCCACACGGTCAGTTGACTGTGTGTGAAAATTGTGCAGTGTCCATTTTAAGAGGGCTAGAAAAAAGGATGTTAAGGTTTACAGCATGAATAAATGATAAACAGTTGAGGAGCTATATATTTAAAGCCAGTCTTAGGCAGTATATAATGCACACATGTATAGAAGCATCAATTGACTCCCCAACAAAATGACTCTCCCCATAATGAATAATATGTATTTATATCATAAAACATTTTTAAAATTTATAAAGTAAGCCATGTAATAGCTGCTACAAAATACAGTTTAGACTGGTAGACTGACATCCGTGTTGAATACTCTAAGCTAAATGAGTTAATTCTCTTTGCTCGTCTTTTTGTCACTGAGTTTAATGAAGGAGGAATTAGCATGACTGAGTGGCAGGTGCCTTGTAGGGTTGCCATGGTTTCTGCATCACCTTTGAGTGCTATTCTAGAGTGGCATCTGCAAGCAAACTCTGTTGCACATTCTGAGCAGGTTCTTTTCCTTCTGAAAACTCATTATACATCTTAATATATGTTAAAGGCTCCCCACCCCAAATAGTCTCATATTGGTTTCTGGCTCCAAGGCATTAAGCCATATAATGCATTCTCTTGCTTACATTTGTCTAAGTGCTTTTCATCCCCTCTAAGGAACAATTCTAAACATTAGTTCCAAGTTGATCTTAGAAGTTCAAACTATAATATATGCAACATCTATTACATTTGGATTAACTTGTAGATAAAAACAAAAATGTTCTGTTATAGGGACTCACCAGGTTATATTTGGGAATATATACATAAATGCAAATATACATGCATGTAATAATAATTTTTAATAAAATGCCACGAATTTGGAGGAGAGGGTTATATGGAAGGTTTGGAGGGAGGAACAGGAAAGAGGGAAGATAATTAAAATACAACCTAGGGCAAGGCAAACAAACAGAAGGAAGGGAGCATCAGAGAAGGCACAGCAATCAGCTGCCACTAGCTGGAACACTAATCTGGGAGTCATGATGCATGTGCAGAAGACCCAGTGTAGCCCTTCCTGTGCAGGCTGCATCAGTCTCTGCAAGCTCATAGGAGTGTTGCTCAGGCTGATTTAGATGGCCTTGTTTTCTTGGTGTCTTTTACCCTCTCTGTGTGGTAGGGTAAAAATGTGGGATTCCTCTCTGTGTGCTGTGAATACCATTGGTTCATAAAGAAACTGTCTTGAGCCTGCACAGGGCAGAATAGAGGTAGGCAGGGAAAACTAAACTGGGGAGAAAGAAGATGGAGTCACTAAGAAGCCATATAGCCCTGCTGGAGACAGTCACTGGCTGGAACTCCACCCAGTAAGCCATGGCCTCATGGCGATACACAGATTAATAGAAATGGATTAACTTAATATGTAAGAGCTTGCTAGGAATATGCTATAATGATTGGCCAAGCAGTGATTTAATTAATATGGTTTCTGTGTGGTTATTTTGGAAGTCTGGGTGGCCGGGAAATAAACAAGCAGCCTCCTACAACATCTGGCTCTTAAACTTTTCCCACCTCCTCTTCCAAGAGGTTTCCTGGAGCTGAGTATTCCAAGGTCTCTTGCTCTGTGTAACATCTGCCTGTGGTCTTTGTATTTGTTCCCATCTGCTGCAGGAGGAAGCTTCTCTGATGGTGGCTGAACAGAATCTCATTAGGAGTCATTTTATCACTACTTTCCCCCCATTTTTAGACCAGCATTATTTAGTTTACGCTAGACCCCTGGGACATCTAGCCTCAGGTTCTTGGTCAACCAAGCAGTGTCAGGTGCATGTTCCATCTCATGGAGTGGGTCTTTAGACAAATCAGTTATTAATCTGTCGCTCCATAGCTGTGTGCCACCATTGTCCTAGCATATCTTGCATACAGTACACCATGGCAGATAAAGGGTTCGTGTTTGGCTTGGTATTTATATTTCTCCCTTTTCTTTTCTTTCTTTTTAAAAATCCATTACATACATTACATCCAGACTGAAGTTTCCCTTACCTCTACTCCTCTTAGTCTTCCCCACCTCTCAATCCCCCCACCTCTTCTTCTCTTCCCCAAGATCCACTTCAAAAAGATTTCCCTTCAAAAAGATCAGTCCTCTCAGGTATATCAACTGAACATGGCTTAACAAATTAATTACAATAAACCTAGGCACAAACCCTTATATCAAGGCTGAAAGGCTACCCAGTAGGAGGAAAAGAGTCCCAAGCTCAGGAAAAAAACATCAGAGATACCCCCACACACACACACACAGTCTTAACTCTGAGGAGTCCCACAAGAACACCAAGCTACACAACCGTAACGCATAAGCACAGAACCTAGCTCAGACCCATATGAGGTCTGTGCTTGTCACTCCAGTCTCTGTGAGCCCTATAAGCCCTGCTTAGTTAATTCTGTAGGCTGTGTTCTCATGGTGGTCTCAACCCCTATGGTTCCTAGAATCCTTCCTCTCTTTCTTCTGTGGGGTTTCCCTGGTGTCACCTAGTGTTTGGCTGTAGGTCTCTGCATCTGCTCCCATCTGTTTCTGGATGATGTTTGTCTAATGACAATTGGGCTAAGCACTGATTTATGAGCATGTCAGAATATATCAAAATAGGGATAATTGCATTGACTTTTTCTTCTGCCAGTCCTTTTGGTTTTCTCCTGGGTCTCTGGGATGCCCAGCCTCTGATTCCTGGCCATCCATGCGGTGTCAGGCATAGTCTCCATTTTGTGGTGTGGGCCTCAAATTGGACCAGTCATTGGTTAGTCACTCCCATAAGTTCTGCACCATCTTTACCCTAGCATATCTGGCAGTCAGGACATATTATACGTGGAGGAATTTGTGGCTGGGTCGATGTCCAGTCTCCCTGCTGGGAGCTTTGTCTGGTTACAGAAGACCAATCTTTCTCTGTGTTCCCCATTACTAGGAGTCCTCAGTAAGGTCATTTGTGTAGATTCCAAAGCGTTTCCACTGCACTATGTTTCTACACTGCCCCCAAATGCCCACCAATTCTAGTCATCTCTCTTGGGGCTCTGTTCTTCCATTCCCCATCCCTGGACCTTCATGTTCTTATCTTCATCTACTCTCAGTCCACTCACCCTGCCTGTTGCTTAGCCTCTCTGGGTCTGTGGACTGTAACATGATTATCTATTACTTAACAGCTATCCACTTATAAATCTGTACAAACCATGTTTGTCTTTCTGGGTCTGAGTCACCTCACTCTGGATGATTTTTTTTTCTAGTTTCATATTTTTTCTAGTTTCTACAAATTTCATGATGTCATCATTTTAACAGCTGAGAAATACTCCATTATATAAATGTACTGATCTTTCTTTATCCATTCACTGTTAAGGGATATCTATTTTTGGCTATTATGAATAGAGCAGCTATGAACATCATTAGCAAGTGTTCTTGTGGTAGAACAGAGCACCCCAGTGCCCATGAGTGATATAGCTGGGTCTGGAGGCAGATGTATTCCTAATTTTATGTGGAACTTCCATATTGATTTCCTTAGAGGCTGGACAAGCTTGCATTCCCTCCAGCATGGAGAAAAGTAAAATATTTCCTTAAAATCTATCTTCTTTCTGTTCCATACCAGATGGCTCCTGACGTGAGACAGAAATTTTGAATTTTTCTTTTAACAACATGTTTGGATGTAGAAAAGGATAGAGTCATTATCTAACTCCAAAGCCAGCTTTTGTTTTTAATTAGAGATATATACATTTACAGATAAATAAATTTTACTGTGCAGATGATACAGTATCATAAGTCAGATTTCTCTTTCTTTGTTGATTCCTTCTGGATAGCTATCTTTTTATCTTTAGGCACCTAGATGTCCAAGGTCTCTTGACTATTTGAAGATAAATATTTTCCTGCAAAGACATGAACAGAACCCTGCCCCAACCCTTATGAGTTTTTCTTACCACCTCTATGATTGTCACCTCTGTGGATGAGCAGTCATTACTCTTTCTCAAGAGGTTTCTCCTTTTCAAACCAAATCTTTATAATTTTGATGATAACCACAGCTTTTCTTATCCTGTGGAAAAAAGAGCAAAACCCCTTTCCCAAAGTAGCACATCTCCTGATTTCCATTGTGAGGTCAGCACATCCTTGAAATACACCAGCTGATTTAATTCAGAAGTTTTTTTCTATTAGCCAATGTTTCTTTACTGCTGCCGTTCCTTTCTCATTAGTGTTAAGAAAATTCATGGTTAATAAAGCATTATACAATCTATTTCTGGGGGTATTTTCAATCCCTTTCTGTTTATTTAATATATCCTTTGTAGTTTGACTTGATCTTTCTACAACTGCCTGACCTGTAAGATTGTTTGGTATACTTGAGATATACTTTATATTATAATAAGCAAAAAACGGTTTCATTTTTGTAGATTGTATGCTGTATCATTGTCTGTTTTTATTTGTGTAAGTATACTCATGATGGCCATGACTTCACATAAATGCATAGTTACTGAATCGGCCTTTTCTGAGTTCAAGGCCCATTGGAAACTTGAATAAGTGTCAATGGTGTCATGTACATATTTTAATTTTCCAAATTTTGTAAAGTGGAACACATCCATCTGCCATATCTTATTCCTTTGAGTACCATTTGGGTTACTCCATGCAGGTAATGGTGTCTGGTTATAGAAAGAGCAAGTAGGACATCTCTTTATAATCTCCTTAGCTTGTTGCCATGTAATAGAAAACTCTTTATTTAAACCTTTACTATTGACATGATGTTTCTTATGAAATTCTGAGGCCTTCAGCACACTTCCAATCAATAATTGATCAATTTCTGCATTACCTTGAGCAAGAGGACCTGGCAGACCCATATGGGATTGGATGTGTGTTATGTATATGGGACAAAGCCTATTCCTGATTATATCTTGAACGTGTATGAATAATGAAGTCAATTCTATATCATTTGGTATAAATATATTCATCAGTTTCAATATGCAAGACAACTCTTTCTGCATATTGTGAATCAGTAACTATATTGAGAGGTTCTTTAAAATCACTTAGTACCATGAGAATAGCATATAATTCTGCCTTTTGGACAGAATTATAAGGGCTTTGTTACACCTTATTTGATTCTTCTGATTTGTAATCTGCCTTTCCTGATTTATTTGCATGAATATAAAATGTATGGGCTTCAGTTATTAGTCCATCACATACAATTCATGGAAGAATCCAAGTAGTTCTCTTTCTTAGTTTAATTCTATCACTTTTGGGATAATTGCTATTAATTTCTCCAAAAAAAATAGCACAAGCTCTTTTCCAAGGTTCATTCTCTTCCCATAATTTTTAAATTTCACCAGCAGTAAAAGGAACTATAATCTCTGCTGAGTCTATGCCTGCTAGTTGACGAAGTCTCAATTTTCCTTTTATAATTAATTCAGAGACTTTTTCCACATAAGCTTTTAAATTTTTACTTGGTTTGTGTGGTAAAAACCATTCTAAGATAATATCTTCCCTCTGCATTAAAATTCTTGTAGGGGAAATTCTGGAAGGAACTATGACTAGAATACAATTGAGATATGGATTCACTCATCTACATGTACCTCCTGTAATTTCTCTTCAACGACCATCAAATATTTTTCTGCTTCAGCTATTAGTTCTCTGGGACTGTTTAAGTCTTTGTCACCATCTAAGGTTTTGTTTAAATGAACTATTAGCTCAGGTGTTATTTCATCAGCTGATCATAGACTGGAAATGTCTCCTAACAACCTTTGAAAGTCATTAAGAGTCTACAATCAGTCTCTCCTAGTTTGTGCCTTTTGCGTTATAATTTTCTGTAAACCTGTTTTGTAACCTAGGTAATTTACAGAGTCTCTTCTTTGTATTTTTTTCAGGAGCAATTTGTAATCCCCATTTAAGCAAAACTTTCTTTACTTCTTCAAACATTCTTCCTAAAGCATCTGCATTTGAGTCAGATAACAAAATATCATCCATGTAATGGTAAATTATAGACTCAGGAAATTGCCTGTGTATGAATTCCATTGGTTGACTTACAAAGTATTGGCACAGGGTGGGAGTATTGAGCATTTCCTATGGGAGGAATGTCCACTGGTATCTCCTAGTAGGCTGAGAATTATTATAAGTAGGCACTGTGAAAGCAAATATTTCTCTATCCTTTTCTTATAAAGGTATAGTGAAGAAACAATCCATTAAATCAATAACTATAAGAAGCCATTCTTTGGTAATAGAGAAGGCAGAAGAATTCCAGATTGTAGAGGACCCATAGATTGGATAACCTTATTGACAGCTCTTAGATCTATAACCATTTTCCATTTTCCAGATTATTTTTAACAGCAAATACAGGAGAATTTCCAAGGGCTGGTTGATTCTTCAATATGGTGAGCATCTTGTTGCTCCTGTACCAGCTGTTCTAAAGCCTGCAATTTGTCTTCCATTAAAGGACATTGTTTAACCCATATGGGTTTCTCAGTTAACCATTTTAAAGGCAAGGCCATTAGTACCTCTGACGGCTTGCTAGTTGCTTTGTGTTCTTGTACAGCCTGAATGGTTGGTGACCTTTGTTTATAATATCTTACAATATTCTTCCCAGAAACATGAGTTTGGGGGACTACAGGACTGTTAACCTGGGTAAATTCACTGCAATATTGGCTACATATAGCCTCAGTCTTCCTCTCTGTCCTCCTCACCCTATGCATTCAACCCACCTTGTGCTTTGTTTTACTTGAGATAGGGTTCCAATTCCTAGAAATTGAATATCTACCTTTTGAAGAAGCCAATCTGGATGCCAAGATTCTAGAGTAAAGATAGTCATGTCCATACCTGTAATCTAGTCTAGTAATCCCTCAATTACAATGTTATTTATATGCACTCTTAGCTTTGGTCTTTGATCATTTATAGAAGTCTGCCAAAATATACATTTCCTATTTCCTAGTGGAGTTTTTGACTCATCCTCTAGGTCTATTCCATCATCCATATCAGTATGGTTTTTAAAGTAGGCACTGGATTGTTTAATTTTCCTGGTGAGACATGTTCTCCACAGTGACTGAAATGGCTAGACCTTATTTGACATTGGGGCCTGTGAGAGACCCCCCAGGGAATTTCCTGGTGTTATCAGGTTGCCTTGTTTGTCTTTTGTCGACCTACATTTATTAGTCCAATGCCAGCAATTCCCACACCTCCTACATATACCAGAAGGCTGAGTCCTCCTATTCTTGCCATTCCTAGAGGAGACATTATTCATAGGAATTCCCTTTAATAGTCCCTTCCTAGATGTCCTATTCTTCCACAATTAAAACAGTTGGCATTTTGGTGACTCCTCATAACATTGGAAATCACTTTTCCTACCCAAGCTTGAATACTATAGTCAAATGTTTCAACATTCATTGTATGGAAGATCCATTCATCTATGGGAACTTATCTAACCTTTAAATGCCCAAGGATCTTCTTACATTCTAAGTTGGCATTTTCAAAAACCAAGGATTCAATTATTACACGTCTATCTTCAGAGTCTGTCACTCCTAATTGTATAGCCTTAGTTAATCTTTGTAAGAAGTCAGTAAAGGGTTCTCTCTGGCCCTGTTTAACCCTAATATATGACTCAGTCCTCTTTCCTGGTTCCTGAATCCTGTCACAAGCACTTAAAGCTGATGTGCTACATAGGGACAAGGTGTGTTTGTCATAGCGAGCCTGTTCCTGAGGATCAGAGTAATGACCCTTGCCAAGAATTTGATATTGGAAAGTCTCAAATCCTTTTGCTTTCCACTGTTGCTCTAACATGTTTGCCTCTTCTCTCTAATAACACTTCCAAACAGCTGAGTCCATTTTCTAGGACCTCTGAGATTAATTGAAGCCAAGTGTGTGGTGTTTCCATAGTGCTTGAAGCTCACATTTTCACCATTTCCCTGACAAGAAACTATTGCTTGTTTTATTTCTTTTAGATTGCTCATACATGTTGGTTCCCATGCATATTCTTGGCTATGTTAGTGTACTTTGTGCTAGATGGTCTTTCTGAGGAAATTACCAGATATGCAGTTGAAACTCTGTGCAAGTCATCCTGGGGTCTGGCACTTACTGAGGAGACTAAATTCTGTCCTTGCACCTTCTGTCCCTGCTCAACAATTTCAATAAATTCCTTAATCTTTTCAATTCTTTTTACTACTGCCTTTTTAAAAGTCTGAATCTCCTGTCCAGTGTTCTGTTCTAATGTTGTCACTGAGGATTCTAAGGTATGAAACTTGTCCAGTAAAGATAATGTCTCATCCTTGGATATATCAAAACTTTTCAACAGATTCTGATAGTTAAATTCAACAGCACAAATTCTTTCAGCTAATTTTGTCAAATTAATGCTATCCCTCCCTGTAATATTGAACCATTTATTAATGGTTCATTGGTTAATTAACCAATATTAATATTTATTAATATTAAAAGCAAAGCTAATTCCTAGAATCAAGTAAAGGGATGTAGAAGGACAATCATGTAAGCCTTGCAGAATACTTTCCATAGTATAAGCAAAATAATTATTGAACTCCTAGATGCTATCAGTTATTTTTTGTAGTTTTTCAGTTCTTACCTGTCATAAGGCAATTTCAATTTATTGAAGTAGGTGTAAGAATCGTTATCAGCCAGCAGGTGTCACAGGTGCAGCCATGTGGCCAAGAGATGCTAGGAGTGAATAGCATGTGTTGCTTACTTAGATACTGAATAATACACTTTGTTTAACAAATTAAGAGCAGTTATTAAGGCAATCAAAGGATTCTGAGAGTTGGGGCCCAGGATAAAGAGAAAACCCAGTTTTCTGTCAGTGTGAGTTGCAGATTTTGTGCACCACAGCAATCACAGGCTGGTTTGTAATGCACAGAGAGGCAGTGTGTGGGTTGCAAGCTGGGGAGTGTTGACCAGCAGCCTGCTGTGTCTGAGTGCTGGCTAGAGTTGTGGGTGGGAGAGTCAGTGCCCAATGTGCCACACAACTGGCAGACCGATTGCAAAAAGTGTGGACTGGTCCCCACATTCAGGTGCCAGATGATGGTGGAAGATACAAAATAATCCCACACTAGCTCAGAATTATGTATAATAAATGGTTATTTATTTAGGGGAGACTGACAGATCACTGTCCTAGATCACAGTCCTCTGCACAAATGGGGAACAGGAACAAAGTCTAGCAGCCGAAAGTGAGAGCCAGAAGCAAGAGAGCAAACACACAGTTTACAGCTACATTTATAGTATAAGAAACCACACCCAAGTGGGCTGGTATCTTAAAGGCTATTGGTTGAAGGAGCTGAAGGAGTGTGGGGCTGACTAAATCCACTTTAAACCCTGAGAGAGCTTGAGAAGGAATTCTCAACATAAAAAAACCAGAGTTAAGCATGGCTTCTTTTAAGCAGCATTTTCTCAGGAGTAAAATGTCCTTGCATAGATTATCTTTTATTTCTCTGACAGCTTGAAATTAGATGATTTTTTTCTTTGCATCTTTCCACACAAAGATGCAAACTATAGCACACACTGTTTTTAAAAACATAAAGATAAAAATCAACATTTTAGATAAAATACAGTCTGCCCTATAAAACACATCAATTATGCATCTGATTGAAGAGGACAAGACAATGCTTAACTAGAGAAAGGGACACATATAAGGTAATATAAATCCCTCGAATGATGAATCTAATTGCTCTTCTTGAACTTGGATTTTTACTCAGGCATGCGTATTTAAAGAAAAAGAAGTTCAGACTTTAGCTCTAAAGAGCATAGACATTAGACACACAGAGAAACCTAGTCTCAAAAAGCCAAAAATTAAAAATAAAAATAAAAGAAATAGAGTTTAAAATAAAGCCACATAAAGATGGAAAATACACAGAGAGTCTGGATACTGTGTATTATTGTGTTGTCTTTTAATGGTATAACTGCTGAGGAAGGAGTAACAGGTGCTAAAAACCATTTGATTATAAATGCTGCTGGATTAATCTAACATACGTATTTTGAAAATGTCTTGACTTCAAAATTTAAGACAAAAGGTTTGTTACTTTGGAGAAGAGGATTTGCTTTTGTTCCCACAGGAAACGAGAGGCTGTGGATTTATTCTGGATTAAGAAAAATAAAGTTTGATCAAGGAAGACACCCTGAGAAATCTTCGATAGGAGCAGATAGCCCAGATGTCTCAGTTTTACATCCAGAACAGCCTCAAGACTGCTGGCTAAGATGATCAATCCTCACAGAATACTCCAGCCAGGACTTGACCATAATTCTAAGTTTTCTTTAGGTCCCCATAAGATTATCTGCACCCACAATCAGCAGGAAGTAGCCTAGAAAACTATTCCCACATCCCAAAATATGGATTATGAATGTTTGACTTGTTTAGAGTATTGGTTACAAGTTGTATGGATGATGGTCAGGAAAAAAGCTAAACAAGGGAGATTCAATTCACAATTCTTGTTTTGAAAAAATGGGGGGGGGTCTGTGGGACAATGGTTTTATTTTGTAAAGTTTTGTTTCTTGTACTTCTTTATTAAAATGTTGATTGGCCAGTAACCAAGTAGGAAGTATAGAAAGGGCAACCAGGCAAGAAGTAGAGGTGGGCAATGAGAAGAGAAGAATTCTGGGAAGAGGAAAGGCCAATCTGCAGTTGTCATCCAGACACAGAGGAAGCAAGATGTGACTGCCTCACCAAAAAAGGTACCAAGCCATGTGGCTAACACAGACAAGAATTATGGGCTAATATAAGTTATAAGAAGCCTGAGCTAATAACAACCAGTTTATACTTAATGTAGACCTGTGTATATTTCTTTGGGACTAAAGAAACCTCTGTCAACAGGTTTTGAATTTTGTCAAAGGTTGTTTTTAGCATCTAATGGGATGATCATGTGTTTTTTTTTCTTTCAGTTTGTTTATATGGTGGATATCATTGACAGATTATCATATGTTGAACCATCCCCCTATCTCTGTGATTGAAGCCTGCTTCATGATGGTAGATGATCGCTTTGATGTGTTCTTGAAGTTGGTTTGCAAGTAATTTATACTTTTGCATCAATATTCATGGAGGGAGATTGGTCTGCAGTTCTCTTTGTTGAATCCTTGTGGCTTTGGGTATCAGGGTGACTGTGGCCTCCTGAAAAGAATTTGACAATATTTCTTCTGTTTTTATTTTGTGGAATACCTGGATTTAGCTCATCTTTGGAAGTCTGGTAGAATTTTGTGCTAAAACCATCTGACCTTGGGCCTTTGTTTATTTGTTTGGGAGACTTTTAATGACAGCTTTCTTTCTTTTGGGGTTATAGGTCTATTTAAACTGTTTATCTGATCTTGGTTTAACTTTGGTAAGAGGTATATATGGAGAAAATTGTCCATTTCTTTTAGATTTTCCAATGTGGTGGTGTACAGGGTTTTGAACTATTCTCTAGATTTCCTCATTGTCTGTTGCCATGTCCCCGCTTTTTCTTTCTGATTTTGTTAATTTGGATATTCTCCCTGTGTCTTTTAGCTAGATTGGATAATGGTTTGTCTATCTTCTTGATTTTCTCAAAGAACCAACTCTTTCTTTCTTTGATTTTTTTATTTTTTTTCTATTTTATTGATTTCAGCCCTGAATGTCTTGGGTGAGTTTAATCCTTTTTGCTCTAGAGCTATCTGGTGTGCTGTTAAGTTGCTAGTAGAGAACTCAATGAAAATGAATACACAGCATACCAATCTTATGTGACTCAATGAAAGTGGTGCTGAAAGTAACGTTCATAGCTCTAAGGGCCTATATAAAGCAATTGGAGAGTTCTCATATGTTTCCCTTTTGAGAGCATGCAGAGTACATTCCTGTCCCAAAGACAATTGAAAGTAGGGGTGAAAGCTGCATGTAGGCATTGGTTCTCCAACTTCATCTTCAATGAACTGTGTAGGTATTGTCTTCAGCAATGGGGCCTTGTGGTCAGTTTATGAAGAGCAACCTATTCTTTTGGCAAGAGCTTCGGTTGTTTGGTGATTCAGTAAGTCCTTTTGAGCCAACAATTCAATTAGATATAATACAATCCTGGTGCTAGAAACTTCATTTGGTGACAAGAGATGGGCAGATCGGATACTATCTCCCCATTATTTGGTGATTTCAAACTTTTTCTTTATCTTATTGCATTTTACTTTGTAATATGTGTGTGCATGTATGTCTGCATATATATATACATATATAAAGTGCATATATATATACATATATAAAGTGAAGGCTGAAACCTAGTCTCAGAGTAAAAGCTAACAACTAAACTGTCACTTGTACCTTCTAGACTAAGAAAATCATTTGTCACCAATAGGGAGACACTAGGTCTATCAACCCCACCAGGACAGGCCTCATGTTCAGGAGTAGTTGACCAACATTTAATGGACTCCACCGTCTTTTGCATGACAGTTTGGTGGATTTTGTGGAGATGTATGTGGTTTTATTTTGTTTTCTTTGCTTTGGAGTATTGTTGCATTGTGTTTTTGTTTGTTTGTTGAAAAAGAACTTAAAGTTGGGTGGGTAATGATGGGAAGAAGATCTGGAAGGACTTAGGAAAAGGAGAATAATATGATCAAAATGTATTTAAATTTTAAAATTGTTTTAAATTAAAAAAGAAAAATATAATTTTAAAAACAAACAACAATACCAAAATTTTATTATAAATCTTAAGGAGCCAGTAAGATGGCTCAGTAGGTAAGGATGCTTGACACTAAGCATGGTAACCTGAGTTCTGTCCCTGGATACACATGGTAGAAGAAAAAGACTACCACAAAAGTTATTCTTTCATACATACACACACACACACACACAAACAGAAGGAGGGAAGAGCGAGAAATGGATAAATGTACATTTAAAACATATTAAACATCCTTTTCCTTTTTTCTACTGTGAAAACTGAATGTTGATATGTAGAAGAATGACATTGGTCTTTATTCATAGCCTTTATAAAAATGAATTAACATTTTAGTGTTTTTTGATTGTTTGGGAGTTTTACATGTACATGCAGTGTATTTTGATCAAATCTCTTCTCATCTCTCACCCGTTCCCATTCCTCTTTCCCTTCCCACCCCTCTTCCTTCTCAGCTTAACCACTGAGTCTATTTAGTGTTGCCCAGATGTGTATGGGTGCAGAGAGAAATATGCTAGAAACAATATCAATGTAAGGAAGCAAAAAAGCAAAAAAAAATGTATGTGTTTGTGTGTCTTTTATTGTAATAAGGAATTTAAATTTTATCCTAATGGTAACATTTAATTAATTTTATAATAATTTTTCTTTTTATTATTATATTTATTATATTTTATTATCTAAATCAATATTAAATTTAAATGTATTTGACCATATTCATCCCTTCTCCCAAGTCCTTCTAGATCTTTTTCTCCTCCCATGCAATTTTAAGTTCTTTCTCAAAAAATAAAACTCAATACAGCAATAAAACATGCCAACACAAAGAAAACAAAATAAAACCACTCCCAAGAAGAAGAAAAAAATGAGACATCATACTATACCCAAATAAAAGCACACACAAGATATTGTGTAGTTCATTATATGTTGGTCAAGTAGTTCTGAATGTGAGGTCTGCCCTGGTGTGGTTGGTACCCAGTGCCAATCAACTGGAGAAGACTAATTTTCCCTCTCCCAGCAGGTATAAGTGACAGTTCAGTTGGTTAGCCTTTACTCTTGTGCCTAGATTTTCATTTATTCATTTAAAAATATGTAACAAAATAAAATACAATAAGATAAAACAAAAACCATCACATTGAAGGTGGACATATCAAGCCAATTGGAAGAAAACTGTCCAAGAGAAGGCACAAAAGGTTTTACAGCTTATTTTCCAAACTCATTCCCTTTTCTTAATGGGTATACATTATTCCAGATGAGCCACACATCTGTCTCTGCTAGGAGAAAGAACTTAGCAAGATATATAACCAGTTCTATCTTAAACAACATGTTCCCTTGTAGATAGATATTGCTCACTCATTTCCCGGCCTCCCAGACCTGAATAATAACACATCAATTATATTAATTACAACACTGTTTGGCCAATAGCTTAGGCATATTTCTAGCTAACTCTTGTATCTTAAGTTAACCCATTTCTATCAGTCTTTGTATTGCCACAAGGTTGTGACCTACCGGTAAGGTTCTGGCTGGTGGCTGGCATCTTTCTCCTTCAGCGTCTCCCTGACTCCGCTTACTTTCTCTCTATATCCCTGTTCGGATTTTCCACCTGGCTTTACTCTACTACACCATTGGCTGAAACAGCTTCTTTAATACAAATGGCAATAAATCATATTTGTAGCATACAGAGGGGAATCCCACATCATTCCCTTTTAACATGGCTCTCAGCCATGACCCCCTAAGGCAACAAGCATAACGAAATGGGAGTCTTCTTCATTGACTGTCCATGCTAGCAGGGTGCCTGCCTTGTCTGAAGGCCCAGCTTGATTGAGGCCTGTGAAAATCGTGATCTAGTCCTGTTAGAACTGTTACTCTCTTGACCAGGGCTCCCTAGATTACCTTTTAATGAGTCTCTGCTTCCTCTTCCTTTGTGGGGAGCCACATGGTGGGTGCCATTTGGTGGGAGCCACATGGTGGGAGCCAAGTGCACCATACTTCTTTTTCTTGCTCTCTCTCTCTGTCTTCAGCAAACCCATCACACCATCGTAACCTCAGCTGCTATTTAACTTCCTGTTCCTTTGGAACAAAGTCTATCGATTGTTATCTCTACTCCCCATCCACTCATCAGATGGCGGCAGCTCTTTGTTCACTGTTGCTTTAGTTTTGTTTCTCTTGCTGTGATAAAACACTCACCAAAGTTTCCTTAGGGGAGAAAAAGTTAATTTCATCTTACAACTTAAGAGTCACAGTCCACTACTGAGGGAGGTCAGGACAGAAACTCAAGAGAAATCATGGAGGGATGCTGCTTCCTTGCTCACACTCTGTGGTGCTCTCTGATAGCTTTCTTATACAGTCCAGAATCACATATCTATAGATGGTGTCTTACCACTGAGCTAGGATCCCCGCTCCTCCATCAGTCATCAGTCATCAGTCACATCTCAGAGATGTGGCCACATTCCAATCTGATCCACTGAGGGCCTCTTCCTAAGACATTTAGATTGTGTCAAGTTGATAAAGAAAACTACTGAGTATAACTATTTTATCCCAGAACCTTCTTGAATATGCTTCCAGGGGATGTTCTAGGTCTAAAAAGAATAAAGATAGCCTCCTCCTTTCACAACTCTGTTACCTGCCATAATTTTTTGTTGTTCACTGCAACTAATAAATTCATAGACATCTTGAAACAACCTGCTATGATTAATATCTCCCCTTCCTGTAGCTGCTCTAAGAGCAACCAAAGGCCTGTAGGATGATGGAGAGCCACTAGAAGTCCCTTAAATGAGTCAGGAAAGATTACAGAATTCCAAGACCATGGATTTCAGTCTGAATTTTGTTTCCCATACAAGTAAAACCAGCCACATTATTGTGGATTTAACAATAGTGGTTCCCATGTTTTTCTAGATTTGACATTAGTGGTTCTCATGCTGTTCTAGATTTAACATTTGTGTTTCCTATTTAACATTAGTGGTTGTGTGATGAGACCAGATGCCTCTGTGAAGTTACTCACTGATGAAGATTTAAAACCTGCAGACTCTTCTTGTAAATTATGAAGCAGAGATTGTTAAATAAATAATTTTAAAGAGCAAATCATGTGATTATTTTCTTATGAGTTATAAATCCATGGCATTTCATGCTTTCACCATTTCTCCATTTTATTTATTCTCAACTCAATGTATGCTGTGGGATAATACTCTTGTACAGAATAAAGATTTGTCACTTGTATTGGTCTCATAAAACACTGATTGGCTAACAGCAAGGCAGGAAATATAGGCGGGGCAACCAGATTAGAAATATTCCAGGAAGAGAAAAGGCAGAGACACAGTTGTCATCCAGAAGCAGAGGAAGCAAGATGAGAATGCCTTACTGAGAAAAAGTACAAAGTCATATGGCTAAACATAGTCAAGAATTATGGGTTAATTTAAATTATAAAAGCTAATTAATAATAAGCCTGAGTTAATAGACCAAATAGTTCATAATTAATATAAGTCTCTGTGTGTTTCTTTGAGACTGAATGGCTGTTGGGTGGGTGAGACAGAAATTTCCATCTACAAATGTCATTCCTTCGTGGTGGGGAGAGGTGAGGTTTCTCTAACATATGCCGTCTGGGGTCTTCTTGGAATGGGTGCAGTTCTTTCAGGTCCTAAGAGTTGAACTAATTTACAGCCAACTTTCTCATGACCCAGTTTTTTGAAACATGGAAAGTCTTATTGAGGCCTGTTTTTATAATTCCCAGCAGCTCTCTACAACTTCAGAAACAAGCAGCTCTCAGCCCCAAACCCAGAGTTTACTCCCTAGTGTTGGAAAAGACAACCCAGAAATTCAAATGGCATAGAAAGAGGATGGAAAAAAAAACAAGAAAATGGTAAATGTTTTATTTATTTTAGTCCCATTACTGTTGGTTTTCTGGAGAATTCCTGATTTATGACTCTAATCTCAGTAAGCAGAACTCTTTTAAATGCTTGTCACCACATTTGGAAATATAATCCACAGACCCAGGAAAATTCAGCATGGTACACTTTCTATTCTCATAGTGGGCAGTATTAGAAACATTGATACGTTTTTATAAGGATTCTTCTTCCCTTTTGAACAGACATTATTTAAAGAGTTAGGTTTATTGCAAAGATGAAAGGAAGAGCAGTTTCTTATACACGTCTGTCTTCATGCATGTATAGACTCTTCCACCGCAATAACATGTGTCATGATGGATGAGTCTATGTTGTCATGTTACTTTCATTCATATTTCACAGTTTTCATAAGAGTTCTCTCATCTGTTGTAGGTGATTATATAGACTTTGGTCAGTGACTAATGATACTTTCATGGTATAATGCAGGACAATTTTACTGCCCTACAAATCCTGTGCACTTTGTTCAAGCCCTCACCAGTGACATTTTCAATTTCTTCGGAGTTTTGCCTTTTCTGTGATCACAAACACATGTCATACAATAGGAGTTATGGAGTATGTAGGCATTGAGGAGTAGCTAATTACGCTGTTGTGGAATATTATTTTAAATGTTTGTTATATTTATTTATGCTATGGAACATTTGTTTAATGATGCAAATATATGCTGTGTTCTTTTATGTTGTGTTTGATAAACTCTGTGAAGCTGTGTTACTTTGCCTGTCTAAAACACCTGATGTTCTAATAAAGAGCTGAATGGCCAATAGCAAGGCAGGAGCAAGGATAGGCATGGCTGGCAGGCAGAGAGAACATATAAAAGGAGAACTAGAGGGATTGGGAAACAAGAGACAATCAAGGAGCAAGAAAATAAGCGGCCAACCACACAGACATGGAAAAAGAAGGAAGGAAAGATATACAAAAATAGAGAAAGGTAAAAGTCCAGAGGCAAAAGGTAAGTGTGATGATTTGTGAAAAGTGGGCAAGAAGTAAGCCAAGTTAAGGCCGGGCATTTATAAGTAAGAATTAAGTCTCCACGTGTGATTATTTGGGAGCTGGGTGGTTCCCCCAATGAGCCAAAGAATAAAAGAGTAAAAACAACCAACTACAATATGCAATTACGGTTCCCCCATGTCCCTGTGTATTCTCAAATGTATGGTGTTTTCAGTGATTATCATTTTGCTGCTGTTCCTGTTGTTTTTTGATACTGGTTTTCTCTGTGTAGTCCTGGCTGTCCTGGATCTCCCAGAGATCCACCTGCCTCAGCCCCTTGAGTGCTGGGATTAAAGGTGTGCACCACCACATCCGGCCCCAATGCCTAACATTTATTCAGGTTTGGGGGAACCCCCTTGTTGCGCATCAATTTAAATATATTTGATGTCTATTCTTCAAATCCACCCCTTGGCCTTTGAGCACCCGGTTTCTAGTGTACCATCCTACAGTGAAATTGCCATTGCCTTCATTCTTCTTATGAAATGCAGGCAATTCCATACTGCTCCATGGCGATGACTTCCGACCTTCTGGTTATGTTGTCTGTCATCCCTTTACCCTTGTCTGTTCAAAGCTCAGCCTCAGATAAGCACTCAACAGAAAGCCTAGGGAGAGCCACACCTCAGCTGTGAGTGGCTTTAGGAAGAGAGCCAGACTTTCAAGTCTATGAAAATGACTTATGTACATCTCAAAGCTAATGATAACACATATATTCACTTTCATACTTTTTCCTTTCAGATCTGAATTTTAAATTGTTACTTCAATCTAATTCTACTGGTGGATTCAAGGTTTCCATTTCTTAAGGAGTCAGCACCTTTAGGATCTATATTTTGGTTTTTTGAGACAGGGTTTCTCTGTGTAGCTTTGGAGCCTGTCCTGGTACTCACTCTGTAGCCCAGGCTGGCCTTGAACTCACAGAGATCCCCCTGCCTCTGCCTCCTGAGTGCTGGGATTAAAGGCTAGAATGTATTTGTTGCTAGCAATCTGTGTGTCTTATGAGTTTGCTGGCATACACTTGTTTGTAACAGTGTTTTATGAACCACTGTGCTTCTGAGGTGCTGCATGATGCTTGCATTCTCCCTTTGAATTTTATTAATTTGAGATTTTTTTCTTTCTCTAGTTCAGCTTTAGAATTTGTTTGTTGATTTTCTTAAAATTTTAAAAGAATATTTATAGTTACCATTATCTTCTTTTTCCATATGTTGTATTTGTTTTAATTTATTTTGCTTTTTATTATTTCCTAACTTTGCTCTCTTTGGTTTACTTTAATTTTCTTTACTCTAGTTCCCTGGAGCATGTCAGGCCATTTATTGGAAATTTTCCTGTTATTTGATGTAGCTCTTACTGCACCCTTTGACCTCAGCTCTCATCTCTTGCTCCCATTGTTGTTTAAAGAAGCTTTTAAATGTTCCTCTTGAATGTCTCCTGTGGTCACTTGATTTATTGCTTCATTTTACGAAGTTATTTAACTGGCATGTTGTTTATTTTCACATGTTTGCATGTCTTCCAAATTTCCTCCTTTTATGATTTCTCATTTCATAAAGTTTTGGTCAGAAACAGTATTTGGGATGGTTTCAGTGTTCTTAACTTTGTTAATAATTGTTTGTGTCCCAGCATATGGCCTACCCTGGAGAATGTTTCATGCACACTAAAATGCTTTTGCAATCCACTGTTCATACATGCAAAGTACATATATATATATGAATATATATTCATTATTAATTTAATTTGTTATTTTGTTGATTCAAGGATACTAATTAACTATCCAAATATTGATTTCTTCTTGCTTATTCTTTCATATTTATTACAATGTTTATGATTTAGAGACTCCAATATTGAGTAAATATACTTATTTCTAATTGTTATGTTCTTATCTTGAAGTGATCCATTTATCAACAATCTTATTTTTTTCGGTTGGCTGCCATATGCATGAATATTGGCTTCCACCTCTTCCCTTTCAGCTTAAACATACCTTCCAGGCTAAAGACACTCTTAGCACTTCGACCTGATCTATTTGACCAATCTATCTTTTGATTAGATAATTTATTCATGAATATGAAAAATAATTATGATAGGTATATTGGCTAATTTTGACTATCATTTTGAAATGACTTCACAGAAGTATAGTTTTATATTTGAAACTTATTAAAAATGCAGAATTTGTGAGTTTTCAAATATATTTTGCTATTATCATTCTGATGGTATAGTTTCTACTAACTTTCTTCCATTTACTTCTAAGTCCTATATACATTATATGTTAATAAGTGTGCTTATTCATCACTTAAAGATATACATTTAAGACAAGCATTGAAAAGCAGTTTTGGCTGTGTGAGCATGATAGAATGTCTTATACAATCTGAGACATCTTCATTGTCATCAGGAAATATGATTTTATGTGATCATCCTTCTGTACAGGGTTCCTCATTATACAAGATGTTATATAGTGCATGACTGTGTTTAAATAAAATAAAACATAGAAAAATGCAGTGAAATCACAGAAATACCAAGGTTGATATCCTACATTGGTGATACAAATCTTTCCTTCTACCGCCACATTACCCCAAAGGCAAGTTTTTATCTTCTTTCTATAACCATATGCTACTTTGGGTTCCTTAGAATTTGTAATCAGTATAGTCACATAGTATGCACTCTTTATCTTTTCTTTCTTCCCAAAGTCAGCATAGTTCTCTTAAGGCTCCTTCATGACCTTGTCAACATGTGTTATACTAAGTCATTTCAATTTTAATTGTTGCTTGATGTGTATGCATATGTGGTTTCTAAATTTAAATTTTGTATTAACTTATCTTAAAAATCAATTAATAATTGAAACCAAATCAAGAAAATGGATACAAACATTTATTAAATTTACATAGATAGTGTATTTTAACACCACAAGACACTGAAATTCTTTGGTGCTTAAGGACTATTTTCAACCTCAAATTTTTTTAAACCACTGACCTCTCTTTCTATATTGCTTTCCCTTTCACTTGTGATACAGTTGAAGCAAGCAGTATGTGAACCTTGGGGTCTCATTTGTATCACTTAGTGAAGATGAATTTGACAGTCATTAGTTGTTATGAATAGAAACAGTTGGTTATTTTCTAATTAGTAATTTTACTGGATGTTATTACAAGGCACATATGCATCATGGCATCTTATTCATGCAGTGACTAAAGAACATGTTAAAAATCTAGGTTTTAAATTAATTTTTTTAATTAAATTAAAATCACAGTTTTAAAATTATAATCAGTACAAACAGAAACATTCATATTTTTATATAAGATACATATTTTTGCTTCCAAAGGGCAAAATCTGAGTGAGGTGCCTAGATCATGTATATACAAATGTTCAATATCATGAGAAACTAAAATTATACTGAAAACTAGATGCTCTCTTTTAAATTCTCCATTACTGGAATGTATGAACATGTGGTTTACTCCATGCTATTGGTCATACATAGCTTACACACATTTTTTCATTGGAGAGATGTCCCTTCTGACAAGAATGTTGACAGTAAAATACCTATATCCAATTTCAATTAATTTCATTTTTGAATTTCCTTTTTAAAATTTATTAGATTTAAAAAAATACCTATCTAAGTTCCCACTTCCTCCCCTCCTTCCATTCCCTGCACACAAACCCTCACCCCACCCCTATACAATCCTCAGATACAATAAGGCACATTGCTTTGTGGAAGGTCCAAGACCCTCCCTACTACATCTAGGCTGAGTAAGGTATACGTCCAAAGAGAATAGGTTCCCAAAAAGCCAGTACATGCACTAGAGATAAATCCTGGTGCCACTGCCAGTGGCCCCTCAGTTTTCCCCAGCCATGCAACTATCAACCACATTCAGAGGGACTAGTTTGGTCCTATGCTTGTTCCTTCCCAGTCCAGCTGGAGTTGGTGAGTTTCCATCAGCTCAGGTAAACTGTTTCAGTGGGAGAACTCATGATGGTCTTGACATTTTTGCTCATATTCTCATTCCTTCTACTCTTTAACTGGACCTTTGGAGCTCAGTTCAGTGCTCCAAGGTGGGTCTCTGCCTCTTTTTCTATCAGTTGCTTGATGAAGGTTCTATGGTGATATTTAAGATATTCATCAGTCTGAAAACAGGGCAAGTCAAGATCCAGTCCCCTCTCCTCTATTGCTTAAGGTCTTAGCAGGGGTCATCCTTGTGGATTCCTGGGAATTTCTCTAGAACCAATTTCTGATAACCCTATAATGGTACCCTCTGCCACACCTAGCATGACCTGGATGCCAAGACTGGCGGGGGGTGCCAGGGTTGAGACACAGAGGCTTCTTTTCAGACAACAACCTTTATTTTGCCTCAGCTAAAGCCTTTTATACTGGGAAGCTTCTGCAGAAAATCACCGGCCAGAAAAAACACAAACATCCTTGTCAATTGCAGACCACAAGGAAGTTCCGCTGTCAGTCAAGGGGAGTGAGGGCAGCTAGATCACAACAACTCCCCCCCCCAAGTTATTTTATACCTTGCCTGTTGGTGGGGAATAGCCCTCTAATATTCCCTGTCTTAGGTGACATCCTGCCCCCAAATTATTGCCCGTCCATGGCTACCCAGACACATAGCCCTAAATCAAGTATCCCCAGGACTAACAGCACCAATGAGCCAGGCCAGTGCTGCAACCATCTAGCATGCACTAACTGGGTGGTAAAATTAACAAAAGCAGTATTCCAAACCCCTCTCATATGATGGTTGAGTTCCATAACAGTAACAGAAGCATGCAGTACAGTGCCAGGAGTAACACATATAACATGATTAACTGTAGAAAAGTTCAAAGATAGTCCACTTGCTCCTGTACCAGAGCCACTTGTTGGTTCAAAGTCAATATGCCCAATTGAATATGTCCATTAAGATAATTTTGAATGTCCAAAGCATTGCTTACTCTTTCAGCCAGCTGAATGACAGTCTCAGTTGTCTTCACAGTCTGGGAAAGAGCAAGTCCGGCAGTGGTATCTGCAGTGGCAGAGATAGCAATAATGGCAATCGCAGCTGCAGTGATTCCAAGGTCTCTCTTTTGCGGATCTACTATGGTCCAGCACTTGTTGCCATATTTGCTGATACTCCTGACACCACCGTGGTGTCCCCCAAGCTGGGCACTGGCTAGACCAGGGCAACATGCCTCTGCTCCAGCTGCCTTCTGGCCCCAGATGCACTCTGTCTGGGTCCAAACTACTGCACGGAGGGGAGCAGAACTCAGGGAAGCAGGCTCGCTGCTCCTGCTCCAGAACCATTGAAGGGGCCCTACTTTAACAATCTTTTAGGAACTTTTGGCATCATCAACCTGTCTGGCTACTTCCTGCTGAACGGGGTGCTACATTCTGGAGGGTATTTTTTCAGGGGGTCTCGGTGAGTCAAACCACATAAATTTGCAATGAATCCAAAGGTTCTCATCCTCTGTGGAGACAAAAGTAGAACCTCTTTTCCAAAGCATCAAATCCTTAGGCTTATATTTTAAAGTCAAAATACCTTGCAGTTCCCAGAATCAAATGTTTTCCTCCAGTCCAGAACACAAAATACAACACAATCAACACAATAACATACATCTGTACACATTCTATCTTTCTGGGGCCCTCAATTCACCCTCCTACCTCCTCTTTATTACTTCCCTACTGGCCAGTCTTCTGGAGGGCATCCCTCAGAGCATCTCTGGGGATGAAGAAACATATATTCCTTTTAATCTGACTTGACTTGTTCCCAGTCTGGAACATTTAAACCCCCTCCTGTAATAAACCAGGGGCTAACTTGAGCTATTGTTTGTACAAAATCTTCGGCTGTCTTCCTTGTTACTTCCGCTCCTTGTTGCTTTAAGAGTTTCAGTTACTTTTTGAGGCCTTCAGTTCACCCTCCCGCCTCTTCTTTATACATGCTAATCTTTTGGAGGGTGTCCCTCAGAGTATCTCTGGGGATGAAAAATAAACACATATTACCTTCCCCAATATGCTCCTCAATTTAGCTGGCAGACGGAGTGACCCCATTCATGAATCCCCACTTTCCAGATCTCAGTGGAAGCACCACTTTGCCATGCCAGCGCAGCCTGGATGCCAAGACTGGCAGGGGGGTGCGGTGCCAGGATTGAGACATGGAGGCTTCTTTTCAGGTGGAAGAACAGCAACCTTTATTTTGCCTCAGCTAAAGCCTTTTATACTGGGAAGCTTCTGCAGAAAACCACTGGCCAGAAAGAACTCAAATATCCTTGTCAATTGCAGACCACAAGGAAGTTCCTCTGTTGGTCAGGAGGAGTGAGGGCAGCTAGATCACAACATCCCTCAATTAAGCCCTTTCCTTGCTCTCATCACTGTCCTTCCTCCATCTCAACTATCTCATTCCCTCAACACTTCCCTTGTCCCCCTCCTTTTCCCCTTCCACCCTCCTTTCTCCCCCACCCCCCATGCTTTCAATTTTGTCAAGTGATCTTGTCTGTTTCCAATTTCCAGGTGGATTTGTTTTTCTTTGGGTTCACCTTATTAGTTAGCTTCTCTAGGATAATGAACTATAGGCTCAATGTCCTTTGTTTATAGCTAGTATCCACTTATCAGTGAGTACATACCATATTCATCTTTTTTTTGTCTGGGTTACCTCACTCAGGATAGTGTTTTCTAATTCCATCCATTTGCATGCAAAATTGAAGATATCATTGTTTTTTCCTTCTGAGGAGTACTCTAATGTTTAAATCTGACACATTTTCTTTATCCATTCTATGGTTGAGGAGCACCTAGGTTGCTTCCAGGCCTGGCTATTACAAATAATGCTGCTTTGAACATAATTGAACAAATGCTTTTGTAGTATGATTGAGCATCTTTTGGATATATGCCAAAGAGTAGTATTGCTGGATCCTGACATAGGTTGGTTCCCAGTTTTCTGAGAAACCAACATACTGATTTCCAAAGTGGTTGTACAAGTTTGTATTCCCACAAGTAATGGATGAGTGTTCCCCTTACTCCACATCCTCTCCAGCATAAGGTATCATTGGTGTTTCTGATCTTAGTCATTCTGACAGGTATAAGATGGTATCTCAGTTGTGTTGATTTGCATTTCCTTGATGACTAAGGATGTTGAACATTTTCTTAAGTATCTTTTGGCCATTTGAGATTCTTATGTAGAGAATTCTCTGTTTAGTTCCATACTTTGTTTGTTAATTGGGTCATTTTGAATTTTAATGTCCAATTTCTTGAGTTCTTTATACATTTTGGAGATCAGTCCTTTGTCTGATGTGGGGTCGGTGAAGAACTTCTCCCATTCATTAGGCTGCCTTTTTGTTTTTATGGCTGTGTCCTTTGCTTTACAGAAACTTCTGTTTCAGGAGGTTCCATTTACTTTTTGTTGCTCTCAGTGTCTTTGCTACTGGTGTTTTATTTAGGAAGTGATCTCCTGTGCCCATGAACTGAAAACTACTTCCCACTTTCTCTCCTATCAGGTTCAGTGTGGTTGGATTAATACTGAGGTCTTTAATTCACTTGGACGTGAGTTTTGTGCATGGCAATGGATATGGATCTATTTTCATTTTTCTACATGTTGATATCCAGTTATGCCAGTGCCATTTGTTGAAGATACTTTCTTTTCTCCATTGTATAATTTTAGCTTCTTTGTCAAAAATCAGGTGTTTTTTGGTGTGTGGCTTAATATCCAGGTCTTCGATTCAATTCCATTGATCAACCTCTCTATTTTTATGCCAATACCAAGCTGTTTTCATTACTGTAGCTCTATAATAGAGCTTGATATCAGGGATGGTGATGCCTCTGGAAGTTCCTTTATTGTACAGGACTGTTTTGGCTAGCCTGGGATTTTTGTTTGTCTATATGAAGTTTATTATTGTTCTTTTAAGGTTTGTGAAGAATTGTGTTGGGATTTTGATGGGGATTGCATCGAATCTATAGATTCATTTTGGTAAGATTGCCATTTTTCCTATGTTTATCCTACCTATCCAAGAGCATGGGAGATTTTTCCACTTTCTGGTATCTTCTTTAATGACTTAAATTTCTTGTCAAATAGATCTTTCACTTCTTTGGTTAGTGTTACCCCAAGATATTTTATGGTATTTGTGGCTATTGTGAAAGGTGATGCTTCTATAATTTCCCTCTCAGCTTCTTTATCATTTGTGTATAGGAGGGCTACTGATAGTTTGAGTTGATCTTGTATCCCGCCACTTCACTGAAGGTATTTATCAGCTATAGGAGTTCTCTGGTAGATTTTTTGGGGTCACTTATATATACTGTCATATCATCTGCAAATAACTAAAGTTTGATTTTTCCTTTCCAATCTGAATCCCTTTGATATCCTTTTGTTGTCTTATTGCTATTGCCAAAACTTCAAGAAATATGTTGGATATGGAGAGAGTGGACAGCCTTGTCTTGTTCCTGATTTAATGGAATCACTTTGAGTGTCTCTCCATTTAATTTGACGGTGTTGGCTGTTGGCTTGCTGTATATTGCTTTTATTATAATTAGATATGCTCCTTCTATCCCTGATCTCTCCAAGACCTTTATCATGAAGGGGTGTTGGGTTTTGTCAAATGCCTTTTCAGCATCTAATGAAATGATCATATGGTTTTTTCTTTCAGTTTACTTATATGATGAATTGCATTGACAAATTTTTGTATGTTGAACCATCCCTGCATCTCTGGGATAAAGCTTACTTGATCGTGGCAGATGATTTTTTTGATGTGTTCTTGAATTTGGTTTGCCAGTATTTTATTGAGTACTTTTGCATCCATGTTCATGAATGAGATTGGTTTATAATTCTCTTTATTGGTTGATTCTTTGTGTGATTTCAGTATAAGGGTAACTGTAGTCTAAGAAAAAGAGTTTGGTTCTGTGTATGCTTTCCTTGGGTTCACCTAGGTATTCAGCTTCTCTGGGCTTGCGAGCTAAGTGCTTGGTGACCTTTATTTTATAGCTAGGGTCCACTAATGAGTGAGTACATACCATAATCATCTTTCTGGGTTTGGGTTACCTCACTCAGGATAGCGTTTTCTATTTCCATCCATTTGCATGCAAACTTCAAGA
>PVIU01010953.1:0-67288 GCA_004026605.1 Ondatra zibethicus
CATAGCGCGCATCATCTCAGAACTGGGAAAGCTGAGGTGGGAGGATTGAGTTCAAGCGCAACCTAAGTCATGAGACAAGAATCTATCTCAAGGGGCTGAAGAAATGGCTCAGCAGTTAAGAGCACTGGCTGCTCTTCCAGAGGACCTGGGTTCAACCCTCAACACCAATATGATAGTTCACAACCATCTGTAACTCCAGTTCTAGGGGATCTCACGCCCTCTTCAGGAGGCCACCACAGGTTCCAGGCAGTGGTAGTGCAAATAGATGTGCTGGCAAAACACATATACACACAAAATATAATAATATAATCATTTTTAAAATATAAGTTTTTCTCAAAACAACACCCTCACCCCCGCAAAAAAAAAAAATGTCTGAATACTTACGATCCTAGGCATTTCATATATAAGGGATAGCCAATTCCTATTTTTACTGACTTAAATGTTTATTTATTATGTGTGATACGTGAATATGAGCGGAAGTGAGAGAAAATCAGGTCTCTCCTTCTCCCCTGGGTTCTGGGGACCAAACTCACATCCTCAGGCTTTGTGTAGAATGAACCTTTGCACACTGAGCCATCTCACCAGCCCCAAGCTTCACCTATTTTGAAAGAGGCAGAAGGTTAACTACTGCTAACCCTCAACTTTTATAAGCGATCACCGGCTTGTAGGTCAACAATGTAACAACAGGAACCTAGCAGAGTGGTAGGGTGCGGAGGGACAGATGACAGAGGGGCCAGTCCCTTCACTGGGGCTGTCTCCAGGTAGGGGGAACGAGTGAGAAGTGGGTTCTAGCGGGAGGCACAGCTGCCTAGGTCTGTGGGCCCTTCCCTTCTGTCACCTCCTGTTCTTGGACAGCTGAGCTCTGGATCCAAAGTTGGGTTCATAGGAAGGCCTGGAGTTTCAAGGGCAAGATAAAATTGCTCCTCACGTGGCTTCTCTTCACAATACAGAGAAAGGAAGGACCAGGCAAGACTTCGTTAACCCTGAGATCAGAGAGAGTAAAAGACTCCAGAAGTCACCTAGTTTTCCGTACCGTTTCTCTCCTTGGCCATGGCCTCTCTTCTTTAGCAGAGAGATTGGTGAATGCTATGGTTGCTTTTCTTTCCTGGGATAAACTTCCTGTGACCATGGATACTCTCTTTCCATTAAGTAAACAGGTAGTTGGGTTTAAAAGGTGTGTGGCAGTTTGAGGTCAGCCTGGTCTACAAAGCAAGTTCCAGGACAGGCAGGGCTACACAGAGAAACCCTGTCTTGAAAATCCAAACCAAACCAAACCAAAAACGAGTAAATAAATGTTGTATATGACATTAGCAGAAATAACATCCAGACTCGGCGGAAGTGTCCATTCAGAGGTTAGACTCGTGTTTGTACACATCATGTTTTATTTGAAAAGATGTCTACACTGTATTGAGTACCAACACAGGTGATCAAGACACCACAGCCCTGTCCCAGAAGGCACTGACTCTGGGGTATAGCTTGGGTTAGGCTGTTATTTTTCAGGGCGAAGGTGGTGGGGTGGAGGTGGGAAGAGAAGGATAGAAGAAAAGGGCACTGTTCCTAGCTCCAGTTTGGAATCCGACAGATGAGAAGGACAATTCACACAATTCGACTCACAGGGCTCTTCTAACCAGCCCAGCCCGCTGATGTGCGAGTAGGCAGCCTGCTGGGCCAGCTGGGTTGGGTCAACATTCGGGCACATTGGGTTACTTTTCTCCCCATCTTGTGAACTCTTCCTCGGCTAGAGGACGTAAGGATTATATAATCACAGTCTTAACAGAGCATCTGGCCAGGCCAGTGTTAAATACTGTGCAGAAGCATTCATTACATCCACAGGAGAAGTACCGAGCTGGGTGGTAGAGTCAGGACACCCCTGTGGACTGAGTTTTGATCCTCTCCATTGAACCCAAGGAAAGATGTGGTCTGTCACAAAGACTAGAAGGATCTTTTATTTTAAACGCAGACCTTTACACCCATCCACATAAGAGCAACTAAGATTATATGAGATTATTTTTGCTTTCCCTGGCTTTCCTCAGAGACAGAAGGCAGATGTTAGAAACTGGTCAGTTTATCTCCTATACCAAAGCACTCTTCTCTTAAGGACCAAGTTCCCTGCTTGGTTCTCTCTTGGTTCAAGGGCTTTCTCTGGATGTCACATCTGGAATAAGACCTCCAGAGTCCAGAAAGAATCAACTCATCCAAAGGTTTGAGTCTAGGGAGGTGAGGACATGACTCCCTACCTTGGGCTTTCCATCAAGTCACCATGGCCTAGAGATGGTTAGGGAACTGTAGCCAGCAAAGTACCCTTCTGGACCTGAAGCCACAATGGATGCTTCTGAAACGGTCCACCAGGCTCCCTTAAGGGGCTGCTCACCATGCCCGATTATAAATTTACACTTGCAGCTCGATGACTCAAACATATTTAAACAGACGTGTGTCCCCCCCGCCCTCCGCAAGGCTGGCATGTGTACATATCAGCATGCCCGTGCCTCTTTGACGTAAGTAACACTGAGCCAACAGCTCTGCAGATTCAATAAACATTTCCAGATTCCTTTGCATCCCAGCAGTAGCAGGGAATGGCCAGGATGAAGCCACGGTTACAGTTGCTAATGCCAACTGGTGATGCTGTCTTGGTTACCAAGTCAGTTTATGTAACTTCGCTTCATTTTCCACGCATGTTGTATTTTGAACCATTTATTATAAAATTTATATTAAGAATGTTTGTTTTCCAAAGGCATATGCTTCGAGGGGCCATGGCTTGTCATGTATCTTTCCTTTGGTACTTCTGACAAGCGGAGGAGTCACCATGGCTGTGAGTGGGGTGGGCATTCCATGGGTCATCTTCCTCCACAAGCAGAGGATGGGGAACAGGGGATGCTGGAAGCTCCCTTATTTTCAGATATGTTGGGAGAACAACCTGATCTGTTCAGCTCTTTAGGGCCTGTGAAAATAAAGAGAATTATTACTTTTTAACTATTGTTGGGACCAGTCACTCCCTGCCCCAGAGTCATTGAGCCTATTGTCCTTTTCTGTGGTTTCAGTCCCAGAACCCTGTGCCCTTATTTCCCAGGTATTCCCCCTCCACACCTAATCTGTAGGCAGGCAGGGTCAGGACTCCAGACATTTCCAACACAATGCACTGACAGCTGTGTATCAGTGCCCTTCCGAGTCACAGAGGACTCATCCTCTCCTCTCCCCGCCCATCAGATTTCTCTGGTTTCTCTCTGGTGCTGAGTTGAAACACTGTGAAAGAAGCTTAGCCAAGGAGAAAGGCTCTTCCCTCCTAAAACCAATGCCAGGAAGATAGAACGACCTGACCTGTGTGATGGCAGGGTGTGCAGGACAGGTATGAGGGAGTGATAACAACAAAAGACCCGCGCCACACACGCAATGTAGGTCCTCATCAGAACGAGGGCCTGGCACTACGACGGGTGCTTCCCCCGCTCAGCACACCTGCTTTTGATGGCTGCAGGGCAAGGAGATTGATTACGGAACAAGTTAAAACTTGGTTTGGATTTTCTTTCAAATGTTTGTAATTGGAAAACTAAGACGAGGGATCCAATCTGCTCAGACCGCAGAGGAAGTCAGTCTTGGGCTCTGCTTAGTGTTTTCAGAAATGTCTACAGCCAGTGCTGACATCTGTCCCTGTGGAGGCGACGAGGCAGCGGTTTCTATGCCTGCAGAGGTTTGAGTGCTGAGCAGGACTGCCTACGTTCACATATCACATGGGGATAAGAGGTTACTTACGAGAACCTTCCAGAAACTTTCCTCATAACCACAATGATGATCCCTCCAACGAAGCCGATGGCTAACAGGACGCCAACTATGATTCCAACCAGGGTCACTACTGCCAAGCCATCTGAATGAAGAGAAAAGAACCGTGAGGCCTGGGAAGAACAGGCGCAAGAAATGGCATTGTTCTGCAGCTCTCGGCAGAGAGTGCACTCTGCTCTTCTCCCAAGCACAGCGGAGCCTGAGTCAAGTGTCGAAGCACTGAGCTATTTTTCTCTTCTTGGTGGCAGGGAGCAAACCCAGGCCTTGAGTGTGCTAGTCAAGCACCGTGCCACCAAGCCCCAGCCCCAGCTCTGCTCTAACCCCATCTTGTGAATCAAGAGATTTCTGAGTCTCTGAATTTATCACACATAACACGCTAGCTTCATCGTTGATGGGCATGCTTCTTTATGGTGGGTCCATGACAAAAGTCCCAGAAAACTCAGAATAGAAGGAACATATTTCAACATAATAAAGGCTCTGTATGACAAACCTACAGGCAACATTATTTAAGTGGGAAAAACCACAAATTATGTCCATTTCTAGAACAAGGATGCCAGCTTAGTCAATATAATACAGTTATAGTAAACTGCAATACGTTGTCATTCTCCACAGCAGTCATTAATACACTCTGTGTGTGTGTGTGTGTGTGTGTGTGTGTGTGTGTGTGCGAGAGAGAGAGAGAGAGAGAGAGAGAGAGAGAGAGACAGAGAGAGAGAGAGAGAGAGACAGAGCTGTGAAGATGAGGCAAGAGAGTTATAGTCAATGTCAGCCTGGACTACAGCCTGGGCAAAACTTAGTGCTATTCTGTCTCAAAGTAAGAAAAGTTGAAAGTGGACTGGGGATGTTGCCTAGTGGTGGACCATTAGCTTAGTATGTACAAGGTGCCGGGTTCAATTCCCAGCACTTCAAAAAGCAAGGGCGAAAGGGAGGGAGAAAAGAAAAGCAGGAAAGAGGTAAGAGAAAGGGAGGGAGGAAGGAGGAAGGGAAGGAGGGAGGAAAAAGGGGAGGAGGAAGCAGGAAGGAGGAAGAGAGGGAGAAAACACATCATCTCTGTTTTGGAAGATGGTCCTTTCTGTTCTTGTTTGACTGAGATCCGAGAGTGAATGGAATTCCTCTTAAAAACTGGAGTCAAAGAAACTTTCTTTTTATCTCCCAAAGGAAGACCAAAATCTCATTTACCTCTCTTATCTGTTGTCTGTGTTTCGTCAGCTGTGCTATCTGGAAAGAGAAAAATGCAGTGATAGAGAACTATTAGGATTTAATGACTATAATTGAACAGTTGGCAGCTGAATTTACTTGAAGTGGAATGTAACAAAACCTATGTAAAGAGGGTAATTCCCTCAACAAACCTGATTGGGGCTTCAGAAGCCAAAACTGACTGTCTCTGTACTGATAACCATCCATTTGCATTATCACCAGTAGGGGACTTTACTCCCTGCCCACAGCTCCCTGGTACTTTTGCACCCATTGGATTTTATCTCATCTGATTTTAAGAGCCAAGGTCCCTGAGTCACAGAGCTGTGAAGTAAATAGTTGGGAAATCTGAGGAGCAAAGGAATGCAGGTGTGGCTACTTCACTTTTTATCAAGATCCTGCTAAGGTTCTAAGTATTTTCACAGCGGGCTTCTTATTTGGCTGTGGGTCATCTCCTGACACCTTTTCCTCCGTGGTCTGACCTATACTTGGGTGGCCTGCCCTGCTAGGCTGAATGAAAACTGGTTCTTTGTGACTTCCACCCCTGTCACTTGAGGGTGTCCACCAGCGTCCTAGTCCAGCCAGGTGGCCACAATACACACTCTCCACCTGACTTCCTCGTGGACAGTTTCCCATGACTTCTACTTTAGAATAAAAGTCCTTTATAGTTTCTCCCACTACGCATCTTACAGAAAGTCCTTAATTCTGGAGTTGAGGGTGGCTATCCGCCTCGGCTGTTGACGAGGCCCAAGGTCTGGTGAAGACAAATGAGGAAAAGGGAAGATCAGACTTTCCCTAGGATCTTAGCTCACCGCTTTCAGAACTACCCTAGAGCAATGGTTCTCAACCTGTGGGTCCGTGGGGGTCTCATATCCAATATTTACATTACAATTCATAACAGTAGCAAGTTAACAGTTATTAAGTAGCAGCAATGAAATAATTTAATGGTTGGGGATCACTACAACACGAGGAACTGAACTAAAGGGTCGCAGCCTTAGGAAGGTTGAGAATCACCACCCTAGAGAGTCAACAGGTTCCAAATGTAAAACTGGCTGTGATGTGATGTGTATGGGGGGAGGAGGGCTTTCATTCGTAGTTCTTGGCTCAAACACCCTCCCTGAGGCAATATAAACTAGAATTCTTCTTAAAGGCAGATTAGGGAAGCTTTACTCATGGGCCAAGGATACAGTGCAGTGATAAAAGAGTACCAACTTAACATCCTAACCCCTCACATCCCAACCCTAACCCTAACCCCTTACATCCCAACCCTAACCCTAACCCCTTATATCCCAACCCTAACCCCAACATGCCAAATGCATGGCAGACTTGATCCCCACCACCTCACATGTGAGAAAAACTTCCTAAGGAAATGTAGAGGTTTGGATGTGAAATGTCCCCAATAGGCTGAGGAGTTTGACAGTCCACCCCCACCACTGGTGGCATTGTTAGGGAAGTTATAAAATCTTTAGAGGGCAAGGCTTTGCTGGAGGAAGTTGGCCACTAAGGGCAGGCTTGAGATTTATAGCCCCGCTTCACTTCCTGTCTACACTCTCTTACCTGCAGATGCAATGTGACCAGCACCTTACCCCTCCCGCCTCCATGCCTTGCCTGCCACTACGGACCAAATCCCCTTGATTGGTAAATAAAAATAAACCCTTCCTCCCTTAAGCTGCATTGAGAAAAGTAATTACTCCAAACTCCAATCTTCCCCCAGTTTTTCTATGTTGGAACAGACCATAAAGAAATTCTCTCTCCTTTTGTGCCCCAGTAAGTTTTGTTTTGGTTTTTTGAGACAAGGTTTCTCAGTTTAACAGTTCTGGCTGTCCTGAAACTCACTTTCTTAAGACCAGACTGGCCTAGAACTCGCAGAGATCGACCTGCCTCTGCATCCCAAGTGCTGGAATCAAAGGCATATGCCATCACCACCCGGCTGTGCCACACCTTCATTATTCCAGAAGGGTCCTGCCCCATGCTGGACTCTGTGGATACAAATGCTGTACAGAGGGGCCAAGAAGAGTCATAATAGGCAGGTCTACAGGGTCCCGGCCTCATCTGTGAACATTAATCAGACTGCTTATTCAATTGCAGCTCAACATGGCTGTCCATATTTTAATCATACCTCTGCAATGCAATCGCCACAAAAACCCAAGGGAGTTTGGAGACCTTCTAGATAGCTGAACACATGAATGGCCCTGGAGGGCATATACCCAGAAGAGGGTATAGAAGTTAGGTATCTCTACCTGTAGCCCAGGCTAGCTTCTAACTCACTATGCAGCTAAGTGTGTGAGCACGAGTGTGCGCGTGCGCGCGAGCGCGCACACACACTAAATAAATAAACCTTTAAAAAAAAGTTAAGCATGGTGGTATACACTTGTAATCCTAGCACTGGGAGGAGGAGGCAGAAAGATCAGGTGTGTGTGTGTGTGTGTGTGTGTGTGTGTGTGTGAGTTTTATGTGCACCATGTGCCTACAGAAGAGGGTATGGATCTCCAGCAACTGGAGTTAGTGGTAGTTACAGCTAAGTGGTTGCTAGGGCCCGAACCTGGGTCCTCTCTACAAAAAAAAGCAAGTGTTCTCAAACACTGAACCTTGTCTCCAGCACCCAAAAACTGGCTTGATAGCAGGAATGTTCAATGCATGGTGAGGAGTTTATTTTCTGTTAATTGGCTGCTGAACCACATCAAACATGAGAAGTCCTCTACAGTTTTGAGATGTGTTCTTAGCTGGGCAGTGGTGGCGCACGCCTTTAATCCCAGCACTAGGGAGCCAGAGGCAAGCGGATCGCTGTGAGTTCAAGGCCAGCCTGGTCTACAAGAGATGTGTTCTAATACTCATTATTTCCTCACTGAGGCTGACTCGGATCTGCCTGGCAATTACTGTTAGTGTTTTCTTAGCAGCTTGCAGCAAGACTTTGCATCACTTCAAAGATGCAGCTCAGTGGGAAAGTACTTGCGTGGCCATGAGGAAGGTGCTAGACTAGATCCAGAGCACCCAAAATACCCAACCAACCAACCATATACATAAACAAGCCCCCACCCCACTTGATAAAAACAATAGGAGCAAAATATATGTGGCAAGAAATTTATGACATTAACTACGATTTTGTGTTTGCTTTGTTTTGAGACAGGATCATGCCGTACAGCCCTGGATTGCCTGGGACTCACTTTGTAGACCAGGTTGCCCTCAGGTTCACAGAGCTTCATCTGCCTCTGCCACCTGAGTGCCTGGATTACAGCTGTGTACTACCAGGCCTGAGCAACGTTAATTCTTGTAAGTGTGCAGCTCAGTGGGATGAAGTACACGTATCATGTCCAACCATCAACTCCATCCATTTACTGAACTGTGTGTGTGTGTGTGTGTGTGTGTGTGTGTGTGTGTGCGCACGCGCCAGGGCTCAGACCCAGAACCTTAGCCATGGTAGGCAAGTATTCTGCTTCTGAACCACATTTTCCAAACATGGAGCTTTCCCATTATGCAAAATGGAAACATACATAGTAAACATTAGCTCTTCATTTACCCCTCCCTTAGCTCCTAGAAGCCACCATTCCGCTGTCTACATCTATTGATTTCAGCACCTCTGGGTGCCTCGTGCAAGCGGACTCATACCATATTGTCCTTTGTGCCTGGCTGAACGTGCCTAACATGGATCGTAGCACGTGTAAGCATTTATTTCTCTTTTAAAGTGAAGTCGTATTCCACGGTGTGTACATATTATGTTTTTTTTTTTAATCCATTCATTTGGTTGTGGCTACTGAGTTGCTTCCATGTGTTAATATTGCAGATAGTGGTATACACAGGTAAACAACTGTGAAAGATTTTGCTTTGTTCTTGAGACAGCACCTCATGTAGCCCCCCACGTTATTGTTTTGTCAAATAAAGGCTTACTATGTAGCCCAGGCTAGCCTCTGATTTGCAATCCCTGTGCCTTAGAATGTGAGCATTTATGTACCATCACACCTGGATCTAAAATCACTTGTTAAACCCTTAGAAGTACTATAGAGTCCTTAAAGCTCAACTGGTAACTGGACCTGGAAGTATGCATTGAAGAATAACATATAACAATCAGTCAGGTTCCATGCCATATGTGGTCCCGGCACTTGGAAAGTCAAGTCAGGAGAATCAGGAGTTCAAGGCTAGCCTCAGCTACAAAGTAAGTTCAGGTCTCAGGCACCAACCTGAATGATGCCTACAACACACAGTCCTGGCAGGTCTGACTTAGAATAGCCATAAGGTAAACCGGGAAACGTCGGTGTAGAATTGCTGCCCTTGAGGGTCAATGCAAGATTCTTTTACAACTATCATTATTGATTGATTTACTTATGTATCTGTATGGATGTGGGCACCATGCTGTGGTGCCCTGCAGAAGACAATTTTCAGGCTTTGATTCTCTCCTTCATGTATGCTCCAGGGATTGAACTCAGGCAGTCAAACTCGGCAGCAAATGCCTTAACCTGCTGACCTACTGAGCCATATGACCCGTCTTACACAGATATTTTTTTCCTTTTTAAATATTTATCTTACTTTCATTATGTGTATGTGTTTGTGCGTGGCACCCTAAGAAGACAGAGGTGTTGGGTTACTCAGAGCTGGAGCCACAGGAGGCCGTGAGATGCTGGGAACTGAACTCTGAAAGTATGTGCTCTTAGCCACTGAGCCATCTCTTCAGCAGCCAGCACAAGGCTCTTAACACGGGGTCTGCAATGCAACACTGGGAGCCAGTGACGGGTCCTTGGAGGGGGTTGCCACTAGTTATCACTGAAGGTTGAGAGATATTCCCAGAAAGCCAATAAACTAAAGTTGATATTGAATTCTGTACCCAGGACACAAAGCCTGGTATGGAATTTACATTCTCATTCCCTCAAGTCCTCTGATTCTTCTGCTTAGGAGCTTCTTGGGTGATGCAAGAGCGGACCCACCTTTGTTGGGGTGACTTGTTGACTGATCCACAGAATGGCTAGTCACCATTTTGACAGTGGTTGTACTCTTATGTTCTTCGTGATCGTGGTCTGGGATTTCTGGGGTTGGCTGTTCCTCAAAGGGAGTCTCTGTGTGTGTTGGTACCTGTTAGAAGTGGGTAAGGCAAAAAGAGGAAACAGCCTGAGGTTTGAAATGGACAGCGTCTGACATCCTGCAGGAAAGACTTTAAGGTAGCAAACATTTCATAAACACAAGTATAAATTCCAGATGGACACAAACAAACAAAAAAAAACCAAAACAAAAAATAAACAAGAGTGGAGATGGGGATAAAACCAGGTTCAGTCCAGAAGTGAACTTTAAATATTCAACATGCAGACTTCCTGTCCCTTAGCTCTTTCAAAAACACTGGCTCACTCACACCTAAGTTTTTCTCTCTCTCAAACTGGAATAGCCCTTTTCTCTCGTAACATTGACTTGCAGAACTGTGTGGAGGAGCAGAGCTTACCGTCACTGACAGCTCACTATGTACCAGGCCCTTTCAATACATTCTCAAGACACCATGGGCAACTTTTTCAAGTAAACTCAATGAACAAAGTCAAAGAGATTCCATAATGAGCACTGACTCCTTGCAGGAAAGGTCCTCACAGCTATTCAGTGACAGGAAGGCTAGGAAGTGGTTCTGGGTTTGTGTGTGAAATGCATGTGTGTGTGTGGGGGGGGGTTGTGGAATATTTGTTTACACTGTGTAAAGATGTGTCACTGTGATTGGTCTGATAAAGAGCAGACTGGCCAATAGCTAGGCAGGAAGAGGTTAGGCAGGACTTCTGGACAGAGGGTAAAGAAGAGGAAATAAGGAAATAAATATAGGTGTGAGAGACACTAGAAGAGATGGAGCGAGAACAGGAAGTGTAAGATGGGAGAGGTAAAAAGCCATGAGACCAAACGTAGATTAATATAAATAGGTTAATTTAAGTTATAAGAGCTAATGGACAATCCTAAGCTATAGGCCAAGCTTTCATAATTAATAAGAAGCCTCCATGTCATTTTTTTATAAGCTGGCAGCCCAAAGAAAATCCATCTACACAGTGGATGTGTGTGAATGTGTTTGTTGCTTCATGAGACATATCTCTGACTGTTAGGTTTGGCTAGCCGGCCAGCAAGCCCCAGAGGTCCACCTTTCTAGGTACCACCACCTTTGGCTTTTACATGGGTTCTAGGGACTGAACCCAGGTCTTCATGCTTGCAAGGCATGCATGTTATTGACTGAGCCATTCCCCCAGCCCAGGGCTGGCTTTTCAACTTTTTCACTGCTCATCATTGAGGACAGAGCAAATGACCTGGATGAAGAGCTACACAGAATGAGGTTGTATAATAACTGGCTTGGGGCTTTCACGTTCTCTCTGGGTGAACTCCTACCACCTCCCCAGGGTCCTACTAAAGCTCCCTGAATCCATTTCGTTGGTTTGTTTGACAGAGTCTCCCTATGTAGCTCTAGCGGTCCTGGAACTCACCGTGGAGACCAGGCTAGCCCATATTCACCCGCCTGCTTCTGCCTCCTGGGTACTGGAATTACAGGCATGTATGCCACTACACCTGGCTTCAGCTCAGGCTTGCAAATACTAAGTTGATTTCATACCATTTTGAGAAGACAGGGTCTATTGCTCTCAAACTGTCTGTGTCCACCGCACCAGCTCCCTTGTCCCTGGATGAGACTCGGATGTACCGTCTGTGGTAAGCCACACCACTGTTTCATTGTATGGCAGTTGATTTCATATCTAAGCATACGTCACCCCCGGCATGTGACAGCCTGCCTTTGGAGCCAACTCCCCCTTTCCCGGGACACTCCCCAGGAGTACCTTGCCAGTAGATTCATTCAGCCCTCCAGTAGCACCCGTGGTTGCTATTCTGTCTTCCAGACCTGGGCTCACCATGCCACCGCCTGTACCTGGGGTCACAATATCATCTTCTAGTCCGCCTACAGGCCCTGAAAGAGAAAAGTCAGTCAGGGATGCAGTACACAGATGATGTGGGTGAAGCCAATTGGCTACCTACAGTCATGATTGTTTCCTATGCTGTGCATTGTGGTCACAGTACCAGGGCCCGTACCACTGTCCTTATGGTGCCACTGACACACACCATGGCCTGGTCTCCATGGAGATGCAAAGGAAAATGGGAACCCTTGGTGACACCGCCAGCGAGGGCTGGACAAGTACCTGCTTTCCCTTCCTAGGTGTCTTCCTGGCTGGTGCATTCAGACGGGCAGAGCATTACACAGACCAGAAAAACTCTGTAGAATCATCTGAAAAGTTTTGTAAACATACCTGGGTCCATGCTCTGTGCAAGCCTACAAGGTCCAATAAAATAAGTGTCCGTTCACTTTTTACAATCAAACTCTCAGGGCTAACAGTAGTCCAGCAGCAGAACACATGCTTGGTATGCCCAAGGTACTGGTCTCAATCCCCAGCACCATAACATTCACTAATTAGCCACACACACACAAAAAAAATCATAGGGCTGGAAAGATGGCTGAGAAGGTAAAGTTGCTTGCTGCCAAACCAGATAATCGGAGATCAAATCTGGGACCCATGCAGTGGAAAGAGAGAATTAACTTTTGCAAATTGTCCTCTGATGGTCACATGTAAGCCCTGCCCCCATAAATGAATAAATAATATGTAATAAAATTTAAAAACAATAAACCCAATCTCCATTACTATTTAACTGAGATTGCTGCTCACTTGGATAATTAAGATCACTGACCCACTGACCTCGTAGATTGATTTCAACTTCTTTTTTGAGACAGGGTCTCACTACATATCCCTGGCTGTCCTGGAACTCACTCTGTAGACCAGGCTGACCATGAACTCGCAGAGATCCACCTGCCTCTGCCTCCTGAGTGTTGGGGTTGAATGTATGCATCACCAGATTACATATGGAGTCGGCAGTACACTTAAAGATGTTGAAATGCCAACAGGATGCTTAGTTGCAAATGCTAAATTTATTGACCCCACTGCCCTAGCTCATGTGTGTGTGTGTGTGTGTGTGTGTGTGAGAGAGAGAGAGAGAGAGAGAGAGAGAGAGAGAGAGAGAGAGAGAGAGAGAGAGTGTGTAGACAGATAAATGCTATGTTGTGTGTGCAGAGGTCAGAGGACAACTTCAGGGGCCAGTTCTCTACTTCCACATTGCTTGAGACAGGGTGTCTTATTGTTTGCCACTGTATGAGTCAGGCCAGCTGACCTGTGAATTGTGGATTCTCCTGCCTCCACCTCCCATCTCTTCATGGAGGCAGTAGAGTCAAAGATGTACACAAAGGCATCCGGCTTTCTGTGGGTTCTGGGGCTTCCCACTCAGGTCGGCATGCTGGCATGACACACTGGTTAGTTCCTGTCAATCTGACACAAACTAGAGTCACCCAGGAAAAGGAAATCTCAAGCTGGGAATTGCCTCTGTCAGATTGGCCTGTGTGCGTGTCTGTTGGGCATTTTCTTGGTTAAAGACTGATGTGAGATAGTCCAGGACACTGTGGGTGGTGCCATCCCTGGGCAACAGTTCTGTGTTGTATAAGAAGGCCAACTAAGGCCTACATAGTGAGTTCCAGGCTAGCCAGGGCTACACAGTCAGACTGTCTTGTTTGTTTTTCAAGAGAGGGCTTCTCTGTGTAGCTCTGGCTGTCCTCGAACTCAAAGATGTGCCTGCCTCTGCCTCCCAAGTGCTGGAATTAAAGACGTGTGCCACCACTGCTCAGAAATCCTGTTTTAGAAGAGGAACCGGGAGGTGGTGGCGCACAACCTTAATCCCAGCAATCAGGAGGCAGAGGCAGGAAGATCTACGCGAGTTTGAGGCCCAGTCTAAGCTACAGAGTGAGTTCCAAGACAGGCTCCAAAAGCTTACATAGAGAAATTATCTCGAAAAACCAAAAAGGAAGGGAGGAGGAGAAGGAGAGTCTTGGAGAGCAAGCCGGTCAGCAGAGAAGCAGTGTTCCTGTCTCTGCTTCAGTTCCAGCCTCAAGGCTCTGCCTTGAAGCATCCTTTGATGATGGTTATAATATGTAAGCCAAATAAACCCTTTCCTCTCCAGACTGTATTTTGGTCAATGTTTTATCACAGCTGCAGAGAGTCAAACTAAGACACATGGCAAGTGCTTTACCCACTGAGTCATCCCCCCAGCCCTGACCCTGACTTCCTGCACTCACACTTGAATGAAGGACGGATGAGGCAGTAGCAGGTTGAATTCCGTTGTGGTGGGATGCCACACCTTGCATCTATCTCCGCCAGATCCCCTGGGCTAGAAACTGACTGCCCACATTCAAAGGTCAATGATGTTTGAAGCTGGGGCTTTTGGCGGGTTATGAGGACTGAATGAGGTCATCAGGATGGGGTCCCCAAGAGGTGACTGGTGGGTTAGGAAGAGGAAGAAGATAGATCTGAACTGAGGTATGCATCCTCATTGTGATGTCTTCAAAGGTGCTAGCAGATTCAGGCACCACACTCTTGAACTTCCCAGCCCCCAGAGCCATGGGGAGAATAAACATCTGTTCTTTATAAGTTACACGTTTTGGGATATTTTGTTATGGCGACGGAAAATAGACTCAAATAGTGTGAGAGATGACAGGGTCCTCTAACTGCCTCAGGACTAAGTGCGCCAGGGCATCTGCTCTTAATTCGTGTAATCCTTTTCACGAGTTACAGATCTGACTCACTGGCTGTGGGTCTCCTCCCTCAATGGAGTGGTTCTGGAAATGCCATGACCAGATGCTGTTACGAAAGAAGGGTCATGCATCAGAAGTACAGGAGGGAGGGGTGCTGGAAAGCACCTGGTGTAATTAAAGACCAGATGTTCATCCACGCCTAGGATGTTGTTCTGATGAGCAACTCTTCCTTCGACACTTTAGTTTCCCCCTGTTGAGACAGCCCAGCCAGAAGCATGGCTAATAAATACTTGATCAGAACTCCACTGCTGATGCCAACAGGGAGGGGGCCTCTGGAGGAATGCTCCTAAGTTCTGGAGCCTCTTCTTTGCAGCTGGCCCTATTCCAGTTGCTGATGGATAGCTTTAGATGAGCTACCTAGCATATAAATCCTTAAAAAACAAAACAAAACAACAACAACAACAACAAAACCAAAAAACAAACAAAAAAACTATCTTGAGGTAGACCGATTCCCAATTTTCTGAGAAACCACCATACTGATTTCCAAGGTGGCTGTCCAATTTTGCACTCCCACCAGCAATGGAGCCTGCATGGGAATGACCTAGCCCCTCTACATATATGTGACAGTTGTGTAGCTTGGTCTACTTATGGGATTCCTAACAATGGGAGCAGGGGCTGTCCCTAACACTGGCTTTGGGGAACCTATTTCTCATACTGGGTTGCTTTGCCCCGCCTTAATACAGGGAGGTGCTTAGTCTTACTGCAGCTTGATATGCCATGTTTTGTTGATACCCACAGGAGGTCTGCCCCTTTCTAACAGAAGCAGAGGGGAGATTGGGGGGGGAATGGGAGGAGAAGAGGGAGGAAAAACTATGACCGGGAGGTAAAATGTATAAACACATTTACTTCAAAAAACAAACAAACAAACACATGTAAATTTAATTTTAAAAACTCAGGAAAATCCTTAAAACTCAGCGCATACAATCCCATGGTCATTTGCTGCTATGGCTGAGGGCAGGGATTATGCCCCTGGAGTAGACAGATGTTTAATGTCCCTTTTCCAGAGAAGTAATCCCTATCTAAAAGCTAAGCATTCCGTGTAACAGACATTGTCTTCAGCAGCGTAGCCACTGGTAAGGTACCCCAAACTCCCATAAGCAAACCCCCACCCATGGTCCTAGTGAAACTCAGTGAAACTCACTGGATCTCTTCTCTCCTTTTCTCTCTCTCTCTCTCTCTCTCTCTCTCTCTCTCTCCTCTTTCCCTCTTCCTCCTTCCTTCCCTCTCCCTCCATCCCTCCTTCCTTCTCTCTCTCTCTCCTCTTTCCCTCTTCCTCCTTCCTTCCCTCTCCCTCCATCCCTCCTTCCTTCTCTCTCTCTCTCTCTCTCTCTCTCTCTCTCTCTCTCTCTTTCTCTCTCTCACAAATCAGAAAGGGAATAGGTTTGCTAGTTTGGAAGAGAATGAAGACTAGACGGGCATTAAGAGGGACCAGGTGAATATGGCCAGAACACATTACCACATGTATGAAAAAGTCATAATGAAACCCAATTCTGTAAAACAAGCTAACAGAATACGAATACAATACTAACAGAAAACATTAAAACAACAGCAAAAAATTCATCTTTATTTATTTGAATTCAGTTTTCAAAACCATCACTTGTTAAAAAGTTCCTAGGAACCATTCATCAAAATCATTTTCCATACGGTGTCTCTAACTTAAAACAAGCCTTGCTTTCAAAACAAAAGTACTGAATGAAGCTGGCTTCAATCCTTTCATAGAAAGCCCAGTTCACAGAAAGAGTAACTCGATAAAAATTCCTCCTTGTTCTTTCTTTCCCTTGGCCCACACGGTCAAGTACTGAAGTCTCCCTGAATAGACAAAGGGTGTTTTATGAATGACCATCAAGATTACGATGCGTGCCTTTTGTCTCTCTGGCCCAGCATTCTTTTTGGCTCCATGGGAAAGTTATCTTTACAAGATTCTCAATTATTTTGGCAGAAGGCTTTCCCTGGTGGAGAGTGTCGGCCAGCTGCCGAGTTTCTAGCCAGCAGCTGACATCTCCGTTTCTCTTTGCTGGTGACCTTCAAGCCACGGATTGATGTCTTTGCACTCACGTGTCCTCCTAGGATACACATACCAGCATGTGCAGGGCCGCACATCCATGCTTGCGTACAAATGCTTATGTAAGTGGAGAGTGAAGAACCCACAACCACAACAATGCTCACAGCCTGGCTTGCCAGGAAAGTTCTGGAAACATCTGTATCCCTTCCCGGTCACCTGAGTACACTTCCCTGACATACTCAGCAGCAGCTAACATGGGAGTGAGAATCAACAGAACTTCTCCACATGAGAAAAAACTCAATCCTTGCCATTTTCACTGTTATTCTTTAAGAAGCTAGGTCAGGGGCTGAAGAGATGGCTTAACATCCCTGACTGCTCTTTCAGAGGACTTGGGTTTAATTCCCAACACCCACATGTTACAGCTCACAACTGCCCATAACTTCAGTTCCAAAGGATTTTGATGCCCTTTTCTGGCCTCTATGGGCATTGCATGCTCTTACTCAAAAACATCCACACATACTAAATAAACAAGTCTTAAAAATTATTTTTTAAAAACTAGAACAAGGGCTGGAGAGATGGTTCAGAGGTTAAGAGCGCTGACTGCTCTTCCGGAGGTCCTGAGTTCAAATCCCAGCAACCACATGGTGGCTCACAACCATCTGTAATGAGATCTAGTGCCCTCTTCTGGCCTGCAAGCACACATGGAGGCTGAACACTGTGTACATAATAAATAAATAAATCTAAAAGAAAAAAAAACCTAGAACAAAGTTCGAACTCTTTAAGAGGAGATAACTGAACTACTAATGATTTTTACATTGAGGCTTTTAAGTTTGGAAGCCAAGAACTTTAACTGTGCCCCAGACTATTGCGCAGTTTGCAGACTGTTATGAGCTACTACCCAGGTCCCCTGCAAGAGCAGCTTAACCACTGAACAGCCTCACCAGACCTTATGAATGGTTTTATCTTAGTATCTAATTCTAATATTACAAAGTCAAATTTCAAGTTTATGGGCTGCCGAGATGAGTCAGGTTGGTAAAGGTGCTTGCTGCCAAGCCTGGCAACTGGAGTTCTGCCCCTGGAACCCAAATGGTGGAAGAAGAGAGTCTACCCTTTCAAGGTGTCCTCTGGCCTCCATAGGCATGCTATGGCCTATGAGGCCCCCGTAACAAACAAACAAAATAAATAAATGTAAAAGGGTTTTTAATAAATTATTTAAGGAGCTGGAGAGATAGCTCAGCAGTGTTTGCTGCTCATGCAGAGGATCCAGGTTCACTTCCCAGCACCTGTATCAGGCAGCTCACAACCACCTGCAATTTAAAATTCCTGGGGATTCCACATCCTCTTCTGTCCTGAGGGCATCTGCATACACATGGCATTCATTCACATACACACGCATTAATAAAAATTATAAGAGATACATCTTAATGAAATGATTCAAATAAGGACACATTTGTGGGCACTATTTCTTCAGCTTTTTATTCACTTGGGGGACAGGATCTCACTATGTAGCTCAGGCTGGCCTTAAACTCCTAGAAATCCTCCTGCCTCAGTCTTCTAAGTGCTGGATTACAGGTTATCACCATCCCTGGCTCTGACGTTTGTTTTCAAAGTCATAGAATTTGGTGACATGTCAAACTGGATATTATAATAGGTACAATGTTGCAACCACAAATCTTTAATAAAAATCTTTTGACTGTGTGTTCAGTCTTTTGATTTTATTAGCACATCCTTAATATGTGGTGGCGAGTGGTCCCATCTAACTGCTAGCTGTCAGCGATGCCTTCTTCAGTGACATTTTCCTTTTATGATATTCCATCTCTTTTCAATTTTCTCACATGCTTCATGCCTTATGAAGATATTCTTTAGGGGTCTGGGGAGAAGGCGTAGTTGGTAAATTGCTTGCTATAGAGCATGGGGGTACTAGAGCACTGATCCCCAGCACCCATATAAAAGCTGAAAATGGAGGTTGCACAGGTGACCCAGGTTCAGTTCTCAGCACCTACATGATAGCTTACAACTGCCTGTAATTCCAGTTCTAGGGGGATCTAGTGCCCACTCCTGGCCTCCATGGGTATTGCACTCACATGCACATACACCTCATATAAACACACACACATCCAACATGAAATAAATACGTCTTTTAAAAGCTGATAGGGTAATACACATCTGTACGTAACCGCAGTGCTGGTGGAAGGCAGAGACAGGAGGATCCCTGGAGCTTTACCGGCCAGCCAATCTAACAGAACCAGAATGCTCCATGCTTGGTGAGAGATCCTGTCTCAAAAATAGATGAAGTGCTACAAACTGCAACATTATACAGTAATTGCCCAGCTATCTTTCTACAAGCGACTTATCAGAACCAAGGGATCTGGTAAAGACTAAACCAAAAGGCAAGGATTTTTGGCGTTATTGCTTTGTGAATAAAGTGGCTGTACTTTGCTGTAGATTTTTCGCTGTAGCTGACTTCCTTTTCTGTTACATATTTGGGGATTAATTCCCACAGTTCAGAACTGTTTCGTGAAAAGTTTCCCACTGCCAGACCTTGTTTCTCTCTCCTAGGTAAGCACAGGAATCTGTCTTCCTGCAATTATCTTTATCAGCAGGCATTTGGGTCCAGGCATAGAGCATCCTGCTTAGGGTATTCACAGATCTCCAAGGACATAGAATTACTACCTGCCCAAGTTGTTGCTCTGGTTTTACCCCATGACTAGAACGGCTGATAAGAGCAAAGGCCAGAACTAACAATTTAGAGGCCTGGGTCCCTTCTTTCTTTCCACTGCCTAGAGCAGTAAATCTAACTCCAGACGTAGGCCCATAGAAACTACAGTGTCTAGTGTATGTGCTATCTGATCAAGAGCCATCAGCTTCCCCTAGGTTGCCTAGTTACCTTGCAGCCTCTATGCACACTGGGAGAAAAGAAGTGGTGCACTGATTTAAACAATCTGTTCACTATTCATAATTTTACTAAAAAATAAATTCCTTAGCTCTTTACTAACCACCTAAAAATGAAGTATAGCACACCAACCTTCCTCTCTAGAATTCCCTGGTGATTTAATTCCTTTCTTAACTTAACTTTCGCCATTAAAGAGATCATCGGATATATATTAGCCACTCCCATGGATCGATCTCTCTCTCTCTCTCTCTCTCTCTCTCTCTCTCTCTGTCTCTGTGTGTATATGTGTGTGCACGTGTGCATGCTCCTGTGTGTGCGTGTGTGTAAACTTTTGATTACTGGCTGGGTTTGCCTTTTGCAAAAGAGATGCAATTTCCAACTAGCAGAAAAGCAGGCAAAAGGCAAGCCCAGCCAGTAATCAAACATCTTATTTTCTTTCTCTTTCTGACACCATACTCACCAAGCCTTCCTTGGGTTATGCAAATATTCATGCCTATTTTCTCTGTCTCAGTTTAGTTTGTATACTTAATAGTTTGATGTCTGTGTTTACTTGATGTGGCCCATCAAACAGGAATATGCAGGCACGCCTTACCTAACAAGATTCCGTGCACAACAACCTTTGCTCGTAAGCTTATAATGGCACTCAAAACAGGGCACCATAGCTGCCCATGCATCACGGTGCCACAAATTACTCTGCATCTGTGGCAGGTGGCTTAGAGAGAAGACGTTATTTATCCTAAAAGTGTGTATGTCTTAGAAAGACAGTTCTTTGTTCTCTGCTCAAGTGAAGGCAGCATCACCATGAAGACAGGAGCCCATGGGACTAGGAGTGTAGCTCATCTGTAGAGCGAGCACTTGTCCAGCATGTCTGGGTTCACACCCTAGTATCGCATGAAATAAACCAACAATGCTTGCATGCATGCATACAACAAAAACAAAAAGGAACTTTTTTGGGGAGGAGGGGCTAGGTGTGGTGGCTGATGCCTATAATCTCACAAGCGCTTACGAGGCTGAGGCAGGAAACTTGTGAGTTCAGGATCAGCCCGAGCCACAATGTGAAATCCTGTCTCAAACCAAACAATGAAAATAGCTATGTAAGGGCTCTTTCGGTGGTACCTCCTGGACTGACAGCTGTGTCAAAATGAAGCTGAAATCTCTCCATCCCAGCCATGGCTGTCAGAGACTCCTTGAAGTGGAAGATGAATACAAACTTCATACTTTCTATGATAAATAAGTGCATGGCCACAGAAGTAGCTGCCGATGCTTTGGGTGAAGAGTGGAAGGGCTGTGTGGTCTAAATCTGTGTGAACAACAAGCCAGCTTTTCCCACAAAGCTAGGTGTCTTGGTCCACAGCAGAGTGTGTCTGCTGTTGAGCAAGGGCATTTTTGTTAAAGACCAAGGAGAACCGAAGAGAGGAATCGCAAGTCTGTTAGAGGATGCATGGAGAATGTCAATCCAAGTGCTCTACTTGGTTATTGTTTTAAAAAGAGAGTGAGAAGAAGGATATTACTGGACTGACTGACACTACTGTGCCTGGGTGGTTGGGGCCCAAAACGGCTAGCAGAACCTGAAAGCTTTTCAATCTCTCTAAAGAAGATGATGCTGGCCAATATGCACTTAGAAAGCCCTTATTAACACTGAAGGTTAGAAGCCCAGGTCCAAAGCACCCAAGATCCAATATCTTGTACTCCACGTGCCCTGCAACCAAGTGCTCTGGTGTATTGCTCTGAAGAAAGAATGTGCCTGGTGTAGGAGGTCCTTCTGTATTTCTGTTGCTTTCATTGGTTGAATAAAGAGACTGCCTTGGCCTTTTGATAGGGCAGCCCTTAGGTAGGCGGAGTAGACAGAACGGAATTCTGGGAAGAAGGACAGACAGGCAGACGCCATGATTCTCCTGGCCAGGACGGATGCTGCTTAGACTCATGCCGGCAAGCCACAGTCAAGTGGCGATACACATTAATGGAAATGGGTTAATCAAGATGTGAGAGTTAGCCAATAAGAGGCTAGAACTAATGGGCCAGGCAGTAATTCAATGAATACAGTTTCTGTGTAATTATTCTGGGAGTTAAGCTAGCCGGCCGGGAGCCAGGCGGGATGGAACAAGGGGCCGGTGCTCTTACTACAAATTGGCAGCCCGCTCCTCATACAACATACGCCAGGAAAGGAGTGGGCAGGCCAGGGCAGGGGAGGTGGCTGCCATCACCCTGTGATGTACAGAAGCATACACAGAACCAGGAGCTGGAGCTGAGAACTCGGCCGCCTCAGGTCTGCTGCTAGCATCTCCCGGGAGTGTCCACACAAAGCCAGCTGCCCTAAGGCACCAAAAACTGAGTTACTTATGAGGGTTTCCTCTGCTTTGATCCAGACTCAGGAAGTTAAGTGGAGTTTAGGTCAACAGCTCCAATTCTGCTCCCAATGCCATGTGATGAGGGGTTCCCTACTCTTCTTTCTTTTTATCTTTTTTAAAGAAACTATTTTTAGTATGATTATTTATTTATGTTTGTTGGGGGGGTGTATATGTGCCACCATGTGCATGTGGATGCCAGAGGATAAGTTGTGGGAGTCAGTTCTCTCCTCACACATTGTGGGTCTCGGAGATTGGACTCAGGTTGTCTAGGCACCCTCACACACACACACACACACACACACACACACACACACACACACACACACACACACACACACACGACATGGTTTCTCTGTGTAACCCTGGCTGTCCCTGGAACTTGCCTCGAACTCAGAAATCCACCTGCTTCCCAACCCCCAACTCCCATTGACTGCTGGGATTAAAGGGGTCACCACCAGTGGCTGTGTCCTCACTCCTGAAGCCTTCTCTCTTGTTCACTCAGCTCCTGTTGATCTCCCTCTAACTTTAGAATCTGACCACTAGAGGGGCAGTTTCCAAAGCACTGTCTGTACCTTGAAATGGTAAAGATGATCAAAAATAAAGAAACAGGAGCTGGGTCCCTCCCGGGATCTTCAGAGACAATCTGTGGTTGCTGGCCAACAGAATTGGAGCGCCTTTCTCCTTCAAGGCCTCAAAACACAGGCACGTCTTTGAACACGTCATTAAACGGCTTTGAAATGACTCTTGTAGTTATTGAAAGAAGCCGAATGCCTTTAAAAAATTCCCAGCAAGCTCTGGTTTCACATTTTAGGAAAAACAGCAGGCCAAACAAGAAGAAAGCTATATTGTAGCACAACTAATAAAAACCCAGAGACAGATACTGAGGTTCAACCTGAAGGTCTGAAAACCAAAACAGCCAGCTGCTGGCTCTTACCTCTACCTCAGTCCCAAATGGTGATCCTGCCTCCAGGAATCTCAGAATGAGACTGTCTGAGAGCTGTCTCCTCCAGTCTTGTGTTCCTCTCTAGGGCTGATTAAAGGCATGCACCACTACCACTCGGTTTCTATGGCAAACTAGCGTGGCTACTGGGATTAAATGTATGTGTCACCACTGCCTGGACTGTAAGGCTGACCAGGGCAGCTGTTTTACTCTCTGAACTTCAGGCAAACTTTGTTTATTAAAATACAAATGAAATTATCACTACGCTATATGCTCCCAGTTACATTCAGGAGAGATGAATTTGAAAAGATTTTTAAAAATTCTGAAAAAAAAAAAAAGATTTGAAAAATAGGCGTGGTGGGGTAGGGCACCCCTATAATCCCTGGCACTCCAGAGGCTGAGGCGAGAATATAAGGAGTTCAAGGCAGCCCAAACTACACAGGGAAGAGTCAGTTTCTAAACAAACAAATACATAAAGTGAAGTCTATTAAATACAAGCTTATTAAAATAATCTTTATTCAGGGCTGGAGAGATGGCTCAGTGGTTAAGAGCACTGACTGCTTTCCCAGAGGACCCAGGTTCAATTCCAGCACCCGGTTGGCAGATAACACTTGTCTGTAACTCCAAGATTTGACACCTTTATACAGACATACATGCAAAACAGCAATGCACATAAAATAAAAATAAAGCATTAAAAAAAATAATCCCTTATTCAAGTAATTCAAAGTTCTATTCATCCAGAGCAATTTGAATCCCAAAGTAGTATCTTTGGAAGACATTTATCAGTGGCCTTGGTTCCTGCCTGTGATCCTAGCATTCAGGAGGCAAAGGCAGGAGGATCCTGAGTTTTGAGTTGTCTGGGCTACACAGGAAGAGCCTGTCCTAAACAAGACAAATCAAAGCAAAACAACTTCCCCTGCAAAACCCCCAAACAATAAAACTAAAAGCTCATTTTTCAACTGAAAATCATTCTGTTTAGTGAAATAAATCAGTCTCAGAAAGATACACAGCATGTTTGCTCTCACAGGCTAAACCTAAATGTAAAATTCTGTGTGTGTGCATTTGTGTATATGTCTATGGGTGTGTTTAATGCATGTGTTCACATGTGTGTGTTTATGTGTGTGTGTGTTTATGCGTGTGTTTACATGTGTGTTTGCACGTGTTTGTGTGTAGGTCACAAAACCTAGAAAGATAATCATAAGAAGAGGAGACCCTAGGAGAGGTGGAAACAAAGACAGCAAAGAAACACATGTACTAGGAAAGCAAAAGAGGAAGTAACTGAGGGAAGAAAGGGAACCAGCTGGAGGGGGTAGGAGGGACAGTAGAGAGAAGCATGAAAACAAAGCAAAATGTCATGTCTGTTTGCAGGTGGTGACTCTTATCGCTTCCTATGCTGACCTGAAATTTTTAATTAGGAAAAACAAGGGCCCTGGCCTAGTGAGTGGATAAAGGAACTTTGTAGCCAAGCCACAACCCGAGTATAATCCCTAAGACCATATTAGTGAAGGCGAGAACTGGCTCCCAAAAGTCTATGACTTCTGCATATACACTGTGGCATGCATGTGCCCCTCCCCCAGTAAACAAATCAATGTTTTAAAAAGGAAGTCTAAACTGGGCGGCGGTGGTGCACACCTTCAATCCCCAGTACTTGGGAAGCAGAGGCAGGCAGATGTCTGAGTTCCAGGCCAGCCTGTTCTACAGAATGAGTTCCAGGATAATCAGGGCTATACAGAGAAACCCTGTCTGGGAAAATAAACAAACAAATAAAATAAAAAATTAAGTCCAGACCTGAAGAGATGTCTCAGTCAGTTAAGTGTTTGCTGCACGGGGCCCATGTGAAAAGCCAGTGTGGAAGTGTGCCTACAATCCCAGCACTGGTCTAGCCAATCAGTGAGCTTCAATAAGAGTGGTAGAAGGGCTCGAGAGGTGGCTCAATGGTTAAGCGAGTGTGCTGCTCTTGCAGAGGCCCTGAGTTCGATTCTCAGCATCCAGGTCAGACAACTCAAAAACACCCGCAACTCCAGCTCCAGGGGCTCTCTCACTCTGGATACCTTCGCTCACCTGCAACAGCATTTTTAAAAAGAGGAGAATGACCCAGAAAGACAACTGACATGCATGTTTGGCCTCCACCTGTGTGGACAGTACACACATGCACACGAAAACACATACGTCTCACACAGAGAATCCACTTGGAAAAACAAAAACCTCTTCTGTTCCTTTACCCCCATGAAGGCTTTTGCATCTTATTTCCCTATCGTGTCTCAGGAGCATGATCACAAGTCTCAAACATACCTCACACCATAGATGGTATCAACCCTGCTGACCTCTCACTGGGGTCCCCAGGAGCTCCTGCCTCTTCCCCCAGCTACCCCAAAGTGGGTTTCTGCAGCCAGGGTGAGAGCCTAGAACTCTCCTCTGCTTACTACAGCTCTGATGGTTCTTCTCAGTGCACCGTGGGCTGGTCCTGCTCCTGGCCTTCTGAGGAAGTCATTCTGTGGATATGGATGCAGCGGCAGATATTTATAGGGCTCCTCTGATATAAAGAAGCCGTTCTCCAGAAGCCATGTTCCTCAACACAACACCGGGTAGTTTGCTGGATGTAGCCAGAATCAGCTCTGGTGTGGCCAAGGATTTTTTTTTTTTTTTGACTCTTCACTCTTTCCACACATCTTGACAAACTATTCACCTGACAAGAGATTGGTACTGGACAACCTCCTCATCTCTGCCTTGAGTATCTATACATGTGTCATGTTCACGTGCGTGGGAATGCGTGCGTGCATGTAGATCAGCGATCAACCGTAGCATTACTCTTCAGGATCCCCCCACCCTATTTTTTGAGACAGGGTCCCTCAGTGGATGGAAACTTGCCAATTCCACTAAGCTGGCTAGCCAGGAAGCCCTAGAGATCTGCCCGTTTCTTCATCCCCAACTCTGGGATTCTTAACACGCATCACCTTGCCTGACAGTTTTTATTTTTCCCACAAATTCTGGGGCTCGAACTTGGGTTCTCATCCTTGCACACCAAATGCTCTGCCAACTGAGCTATCTCGCCAGCTCTCTCTGTGCCTTTTTGAGACAAGGTCTCACTGTGTTGTAACACAGGCTGGTCTTGAACTCATGTTCCTCCTGTCATTTCTGAGACTGGGATTAGAGGCACGCGCGCCAGCAAACCTGGGCTGAACAACCCTATTAATCTAGACAACTCTTGGGAGGCTTGGCCCCTGTCACCCTGGGCACCCACAGAAATGCCTTCACATATTGCCCTCTGGGAGAGCATGATACCACCTAACACATTACCAGCCTCTGGAGGCACAGCAGGTCCTTGGCAGGTGTTTGCTGAGTAACCGATGGGTAAGTACATGGACGGTCAAGGAACTGGTTTCTTTTGAACTATTCCTTGGATGTGGGCACTGGCCTTCACTGCAGAGTTGATGAGCGTCTTTCCCTACCGTAGGGCAGCAGGGATGAGGACAGAACAATTCACCTGTGAGGCTGAACTCTGCGGCCCTGCCTGTCACTCGCTGTCACAGGTTTTGTCAAGCCTGCAGACCAAGCCTGGTTGATGAGACGGGACACGACTATCGGCCTGCACGACGCTGCTGACAGATAGGATGAGCCTCTCTTCCATGGCATTGAAGAGAAGGATGTCAGAACTGAGATGTGCTCCTAGGTCCTCTGAGGAAATCCTACACACTAGTGTCAGGAGCCTGTTCCCTTGACCTCACAGCGGGTATGGGTTGTGTGTGGCTCCAAAGGTTTCTTGTGCTTCAGGCTGGCTGGTTGGCCCCTGTGGGGCACCTCCTAAAAATTGGAAGCAGCTTTCGAATGTTTCTGTAGCTGAGCAAGGGCAATAAGGGAAGCGCCGGGGTGTGGCATAGGGCGGCCCTGGGATCAATCTCCAGAGACACAGAGGGGGACAATGAAAGACGGGGAGGGAGAAGGGGAAAGAAAAACCAACATAGCTGTGGTAGGGGTGGGAGGACAGGGATAGGTAGGGGGGGAGAGGAGAGGAGTGGATGGTAATGATGCACCCCTGTAGTAATCTCAGCACTTGAGGGACTGAAGCAGGAGTCTGAGGTATGTCTGGGCTACAGGAAGACTCTAAAGAGGAGGAGGAGGAAAACGGAAAGAAAATAGAGAAGACAAGAGGCCAATGACCATTAAGGACTCTCATTTTCATTCTGAGAGCAAGAAGTCACTGGGCAGGTGGAAGGGGGAGGGCCTAACTCCGGGCCACCCAAGCAGACCCGGTCCTCTCCCCTCAGAAAGGGAACAGGGGACAGGAATGTCCAGGAGGGGCAATTCTGACCATGGCTCCTTCTGACTGAGTTTACAGAGAATGAGTAAAAGCTGCTGCCCTGAGCTTTCCAAAACCCCCGCCACAAGGAGCATCCCTGCTTTCCGGGAGGATGGTGAGGGAGAGAGTTAGTAAACCACCAACAAGTGAACAAGTGGTTATGGCGGACTGCATGTCAGCATCCAGCAGAGTGCAAAGCCACCTGGAACCAGTGTGTCTCCGGGTCACTCCTGCCTCGCTCCCTCTTGCAGGCCTCTATTATGTGGGTATGAGTGTCTCTGTGTGTCCATCCTCAGCTGTGCAGACACATGTGAGCACTATGGGCAAGTGTATGAGCAAGTGTGTGCACACATGTGGAGGCCAGAGGTCAACCTTGGGTGTACGTCCTAGAAACTACCCACCTTGTTTTCTTTTACTTGCAGAGTAGGCCCAGTTGGCTGGCCAGTGAGCTCCAGGGAATCCTCCTGTCTCAGTCTCTCTAGCGCTAGGATTAAAAGCACTTGCCACTGTGTCTGGCTTTTTGTGTGGGTGCTGGGAACTGAACTCAGGTCCTCACGCTTGCAAGGCAAACCCACGTTACCAGCTCAGCCATCTCCTCGGAAAAGCCTGGGTACACAGCTAACCATGGACGACTTCCACAGGAGCTTGAGGCAGGGCTGCCCATTCAAGGCTTCACCACACCCACTGCCCCAGGAGAAAGTCCCTCCCTCCACAGGGAAGCTGGGAGGCAGTGTCTCCATGGCAGTCCAGGACTTGGCCACACTGGGCCATTCACTATTTCCTCCCTACATGGTTCTAGAACCTTCTTTAAGCAACCTGCCAGTCTGCCGAGTTTGTTGCCCAGTCAGTCTCATAGCCTGAGGACACAGAATGACTAGGTGAGTGGTGGTTACGTTTTTCTGGGGCTCCAGGAAGTGAATCAGTATGCTGCTCACCCCTAAACTCCTCGGCAGCAAAACAGAGACAGCTGACTCCAGCTTTCAGTTTGATTACTCAACCCAGGGAGATCACTTTACTCTCTTGACTAAGAGCAGACGGTTTTCCTGTAAAAGGGGAAATGAACTCTCAGTTTTGTGGGCAGGAATCATACCTCCTAAGAGTTTTTCTGGAACCCAGCAGGAGCTGGATGCACGCACGAAAAGGCCACCTTCTAGGGAAGATTGTTGAGCGGTGACCTCATTGGATGTTTTAAGGGTGCTGCCCAGAGAGCACATCACAGTGGGGTGAGGGCACTTGCCATCTGCTAGGAACTGAGCGAGACTCTGGGCTCTGGTTACTCAGGGCTCTCAGCTGAGTGGCTGGGATTTCGAAAGAGTGGAAGAGGACCCCCTTCAGATCGGACCTGCGGTGTAGACATTCCAGCTGTGAGCACATCTATGAGCACAACCTCATCTGGAAGATGTATCTCGGGAGATTTTTATTTTGCATTAGAACAATCTTGGTTTTGTTTTCATGGCACCGGGGAATCAAATCCAGGGCCTTGCGTGTGTGCTAAGCAACCGTCTATGACTGAACTTCTCTCATCTCAATCCTTGGTAGATTAAAAATTAAGCTGCTTTGGCCAGTAGGGTGTCGTCTGAATTTCCCTTGCCTTCGCTCTCCCTTCGTCCTGGCCCATGGGAAGTTCATGCATCCAGCCCCATCTCCAGGTTCACTGCTCAGACCCTCTTAGAACACAGGCCCCCACATGCCCACAAGATGTATCCTGATGGATCTCTTCCATCCCCTCAGAGTCTAACACTGAAGAGCAAACACCTGCCATTCTCACCAACTCGTCCCTTGCCTCTCACCTCCCCTACCTGATTTTCACAGAACCTGTGATGGGTTCATTGTCAACCTGACTGGATGTGGAGTCAGCCAGGACATACATCTGTGTTTATAGAGAGGTGTGACCCAGGAGGGAACAGGCACTCTGAATGAGAGTGGTGGCACCCTGTGGGCTGGGGGTCCAGACTGAAAAAGAAGGACCAAGGAGGGAGCAAGCTGAGGATCAGCATTCATCTCTCTCCCTGGGCTCCCTGACTATCCATGTGGCAGCTTCCTCACACCCCATCCCCACATCTTCCCTCCCATGATGGACCCCACACCCTCACACGATGAGCCAAACTGAAGTCTTCCTCCTCTACGTTGCTTTCTGTCAGCTCGTAGTGATGAAAAGCTAATCACTGCACCTGCCTTCTTTTAAAATAGATTTGTTTTGATTTTGTGTACATGAGTGGTTGCCTACATGTACATATATGGACTACGCACACACGGCTGGTGCTGCCCGAGGTCAGAAGCGGACATCAGATTCCCCAAAATTAATATACGTGGTTGTGAGCCTCTGTGTGGTTTCTGAGAAGTGAATCCGGTCCTCTGTAAAAGCAGGAAGTGCACTTAACTGCTGAGCCATCTCTACCACTCCACACTGTCCTCGTTGCCTTGACTACCGAAAGGTTTGGTAACACCACTCCCTTGCTCTTCGTCGACGGATGGTGACTACAGTCTGACCAGATGCTTTTACACAGGTCCTCCCAGGCCAGGCAAGGGGCCTACCATTGAGCTACACCCCAGCCCCAGCGTTCTTTTAGATTCTGCTCTCTAAGAGGCAAGATCGGTCCACAGACAGCTAAAATACAGTGATGAGACTTGGCCTCCTAGGGGCTCACAGAGACTGAACTGACTCCGCATATATGTTCCAGTTGTGTAGCTTGGGCTTCTTGTGGGGCTCCTAACAGTGAGAGCAGGGGCTATCTCTGACACTTTTGCCAGCTTTTGGGACCTTTATCATCAAACTGGGTTGCGTCCAGTGCTCAACTTGATATGCCATGTTTGGGTGATAGCCATGGGAGGCCTTCCCTCCTCTGAATAGAAACAGAGGAGGAGTGGGGGGGGGCACAGAGGACATGGGGAGAGAGGAAGGAGGGAAAACAGTGGTCGGGTTGTAAAATAAACAAAATATATATTTAAATAAATACAATATAGTGACAAGAAGAGACAAAGCAATCCTGATGAAGGACAAAGTGGAAGAACTCATGTATTCTGATTTCAAACACATGAAGCAGATCTGCAGAAACCAAGGCTGATTATAACTGGACATGGTGTCCCTGTAGGCCCAGCAGGAGCATCTCATCAAGCCCAGGAATTCAAGGCCAGCACATGCAGCACAGAGGGAGCCCTATCTCAGAAAAATAATAAAATAGAAATAGGCTTGGGGCAGAGCTCAGCAGCAGAGCATTCGCGTAGCCTGCAGAGGCCCCGTGTTTAATTTCCAGCAACGGCGAAACGTTTTCACAAATGACTGCAGACTCTGGGTAAGGGTAAGCATGTAGACCCACAGACCAGAAGGGCGAGTCCAGGCATAAACCTTTCTTCTCACAGGTAGCTAATTTTGCATAAAAGCACCAAGATACTTCAGTGGAGTAGAGTTATCTTTTCATCCCAGAAGGTGCTGGGACAACTGAATTGTCACGTGGTAAAGAATGGGTCACTACATGGGCACACGAAAGTTCATTGCAAAGGCATCAACGCCCGACTGCCAGAATTAAACCACGCAAAGTCAGAGTCAACCTCTGCAGCCTCCAATTCTGGTACCAATGGCAAGAACAGAAAAAGAGAGGAGACAAGCCAGACTTCACGTTCTTAACGATTTGGGCTTTAATGAACAATATCAAAAAAATAATAACAAATAACCCAATTCATAGAATGGAAGAAATGTCTTTAGCTATCCAATAACAGTCCAGTATCTTTAAAAAAAAAATTTTTTTTTTGAGATGGGGGTCTCACTAAGTTGCCCTGGCTGTTTTGGAATTCACTATATAGACCAGACCTGGCTAGTTGATCTCCCTATCTGCTTCTGCCTCTCAAGAGCTGGGATTAAAAGCACGTGCCACCATACCTGTCCACTATCTAAAATTGTTAAAGTGTGCTTTATGACCAACAATTAAAAGACATCCCATTTAAAAAAAATGAATGCAGGCAGGTGGTGGCGGCACACGCCTTTAATCCCCAGCACTCCGGAGGCAGAGGCAGGGGGATCTCTGAGTTTGAGGCCAGCCTGGTCTACAGAGTGAGTTCCAGGACAGCCAGGGATACCCAAATCTGAAATAATAAACACTGGGAAGAATCTCTTCTCTGGCTTCAGTGAAATCTATTCAGAAATCAACACCAGAAGGAAACAAACAAACAAAACACTTGAAAATTTCATATCTTGCAACTAGAAATAATCTACAGAACTCTTACTCTAAAGAACAGAATGCATTACTTATTGATGAAAACGCCAGAGGTCAAAATGTGCGGGAAGGAGGCAATATTCAGGGGGAAATCAGAGAAATAAATTGATCTACCAAGAAACTAATATTTGTTACTTTCTTCGTTAACTTTTAAAAAACAGTTTAGTCCCCAGTTAGTTTGTTATTGTTTTTGGCCCCGAGAATACTGTTCATGGGGACAATGCAAACAGTTTGTCTATTTGTAACCACTTGACATAATTCTCTTAAAAATGACTGGAGCCCTAGCCCCCTCTTTCTCATTTATGTATTAAATGATCAATAAACTTTAATTTCTTACTTGGAAAAAAAGCAAATTAGCAAAATGCCTGAAGACATCTCAATTTAAACAGCTAAGGGTTTGAACAATCCCCCAAGATGTTCAGCATGAAAAGGTGTTCAAGTTCATTTGTCGTTAGTGAAGGAAAGACAGTTCAGAACTATTATGAGATACCCCCTACTCATTAGAATAGTCAGAGAAGAGAGAGAGAGAGAACACATGTGCAGACATTTGTCCTTAAATTTAAGAAAAATTAGGGATGAAGATCTGTCTCAGGTGGCAGAGCACTGGCCCAGCATACACAAAACCCCAGGTTCCAACCCCAGCACCTCATAAACCAGCCATGGTGGAACACACTTATAATCATGTATTTATTTGTGTGATCTGTCTTCGTGCTCACAAGAAGAGGCAGTCAGATCCTATTATAGATGGTTGTGAGCCACCATGTGGTTGCTGGGAATTGAACTCAGGACCTCTGGAAGAGCAGTCAAGTACTCTTAACCCCTGATAATATGTGCCCTGCAAACACTTAAGGGGACAGGGACAGCATTTTTAGTTTGGTACTTGTTCTTAATTGCTTTCTGTTGCTGCAATCAACACCACAACCAAAAGCCACACTTGAGGTAATCATCCATCCCTGAGGGAAGTCAGGGCAGACCTCAAGACATGAACTAAAGCAGTGAGCCTGGAGGAACACCATTTATGGGCTTGCTCACTGGCTCACGCCAACAGCCCAAGATCACCTCCCCACAGTAGGAGGTGCCGCCCACAGTAGGCAGGGCCTTCCCTCATCAATTACCACAATATCCCACGGATTGGGCAATTCTGTAACTGAGGTGTCCCCTCTTTCGTCCCAGATGACTCTTAGTTGTATCAAATTGAAAATGAAAACGACCCAGCAGAGTACTCCTAACATCACATACATAATTAAAGTCATGAGTGTAACAAACAAAATTGATTAAAACAACTTGGTGAGTATGACCATAACAAAGGGTGTTGCTGCCGTCTAAGTCCTTGGAGGGATCACATGGCTGACTTTTCTAGGTGTCTTCAGGGACACCAATTCCAAGCACTGGTGGCCATTTAGCTAAGCGGCCAGGGATGTGTGCCCAGGGTGTGTGTGGGTGTGTGCTCTTGTTATGCTCCAGTACTTGAGTTCCGACTCATTGCTGCCATTTACTGGCTTTGTGTCTGAACCTGGATGAGCTCATCTATAAGATGTATAAGTTCCTGCCTTGTCGTTGTGCTGTAAGGACTGAGTGAAACAGAGTTCGCGAGTGGCTGACACAGTCTAGTCCAGCAAACGGTAAACGTTACAAAGTGGTTATTGCTATGAGCCCCTCCCATTTGGAATTCACATGTAATCTTACCATGGAGTAATAGTCTCAGAAAAGACTGCCTTCCACGAGTTGATCTTTCTATAAGATGCCAGGAACCAAAGGTTACCAGGAACAAGACACGGGAGCGTGTGGAGAGGGCTCAGCCAGGAAAGAGCTTGCCTTGCAAGCTTGATACCTTAGCACTTGTCCATTGCTGCAAAGAGACACCATGGCCAGGGCAAATTTTGGAAGAAAGAGTTTAATTAGGGCTTACAGTTCAGAGGGCGGGCCCATGACCACCCTAGTGAAGAGCATGGCAGCAGCGGAGCAATACTGAGAGCTTGCATCTTATCCTCAAGTATAAGAGAGGTAGAAAGAGGCAGAGAGAGAAAGAGACAGACAGACAGACACATACACACACACACACACAAAGAGAGAGAGAGAGAGAGATTGAGATAGTGTGGCTTTTGACACCTTAAAGCCTACCGCCACCCTGTGACCAGCCTCCACCACCACCAATATGCCTCCTAATCTTCTCAAACAATGCCACCAACTATGGGCTAAGCAGTCAAATATATAGCCTCTGGGGGCCATTCTCCTTCAAGCCAGCACAGATGGAAACCTCATTTGGATCCCCAGAACCAAAGTTGTAATGTGTGTGACTTCTACCCTAGCTCTGAGGAAGAAGAAGAGACAAGGTGGCTCTCTGGGGCTTGCTGGCCCTGCAACCTTATGTACTTGACAAGGTCCAGACCAGTGAGAGAGCCTGTCTCTGAGAAACTATGCAGGGAGCTGAAGAGATAGATAGCTCAGTGGTTGAGAGCTCATACTACACTGCCAAAGGAACTGGGCTTGGTTCCCAGCACCCACTTCGGGCTGCTCATAATTCTCAGTAACTCGCCTGTTGTGAGATCTGACTCCTCCCACCTCTGTGGGCATCTGCACTCGGGTGCACATACCCCCACATAGGCACATATGCATTCACACAATTTTTAAAAATAAAAATAAATCTTAAAATAAAATTTTTTTTAAAAAAGGATGACAAGATAGAGATTTTCCTCTGGCCTCCACATCTGCGCATGCACACACCCACAAATAAGACTTTTTTCCTGCACTTTATGTACATATTTGCTACCGATGTCATGCCCCTCTCAAGTGAAAAATGTTCCAGAGATGTTTGATCTTCTGTAGAACAAAAGCACTGGATGGAATGTGTTGCCAGGTTAAGGGAATAAAGATCTCTGATGCTCAAGGACCCACCCTAACTGAGGTCAGAATCCCCAAGGCTGCAGATTGGACATCCCCATAGGAGCTCAAAGCAGGATAACGCCATGCTCCAAAGCCTGAACACAGAGCAAGGACTCAGTAAGTATTTGCCAAATAAGCAAATTCCTTGGGAAGGGCGGTTTTCATGACACCAAGCCTCTCTCTCCCTTTCTTCCTTTCTAGAGATCCCAGGCAAACGAATTGGATGGGGCACTCCCCTCTGCTTTACAGCTTTGTTTGTTTGCTGTCTTTTACTCCCCCTGAGGACAACACAATGATGGCCTCTGGGAAATACCCTGCTCCTCAGTACTGTTAACACATTTTCCACCTCTGCTTCCCGGCCTCCAACTGTACTTCAAACTACTGGCATTCCCCTGCACCCTGCCAATTTTACAGAAGCTCTCAGAGCCCCGCTGTGGTGCAGAGGTTGACCTGCCCATACCTCTCCAGGCATTTCTCCAATTTCTGACCCTCTGGACAGAAATCACAAGCTCATCTTCATCCCTTCCATGTTTTTTGTTTTTGAAACGGCATCCATTTTGCCTTGCCTCTACAATGTTTGTCTTCTGTTTCTCCAAGAAAGTGATCAGCTGGCCAAGGTCAAAAGTCTCCCTCTGAACTTAGCCAGATTCACCTCCAAATACAAACTGTTCTCTGAGGCAAAGACACGAGACCAGATACAAACACAGACGTGCCAGTATATGTGCGTGCGTGCGTGCATGTGTGTGTAGTCAAGTGATAACCTCAGGTATTATTCTCTAGGTATCTTATTTTTTGAGGCAGGGTGTCTCACTGGCCTGGAGTTTGTGGATTGGGCTAGACTGGCTGGCCAGAGAGCCTCAGGGATGTGGCTGACTCTGCATTCCTAGCACCGGGATTACAAATCCTTGCTACTGTCCAGCTTTTTAAAATGATTCTGAGAACCAAACTAAGGCTCTCACGTTGGCACAGCAAGCATTTTATTCGCCCTGCTGTCTCTCTAACCTTGTTCTACTCTTTCCGTTAATGTCCTAGAGTCTCCCATCACCTGGCTGGCCATGAATGGGATGATGGACAGCCAGGCGCTGTGGTGAGACATGTGGGAGGAAACAGACACCTCCATTTCCTGCCCTGGATGAACTTGGCAGAATGCCAGTTGTTTCCTAACCTGGCTCTGTCCTGTATTATATCTTGGATAAAAAGCCTGATCACTTTCCTTTCCCAGAACATTCCAGGGGACGGAGAGATGGCTCATTTAGTATTCTCCATGCGAACATGAGGATCTGAGTTCCAACCCCCAGACTCACACGAAAAGCAGGGTGCATCTGTTACCGCAACACTGGGGAGGTAGAGGCAACCAGATTCCTGAGGGCCATTGTTCAGTCTAGCAATTGGTGAACCCCAGGTTCAATGAGACAGTGTCTCTAAAATAGGGTGCGGAGTAATTGAGGAAGATTTGGCGTGCACACACACACACACACACACATTTCAAGACATCTATTGACAAAGTACTCAGAATTGCAGGCAAAGGGAGTTTAATCTGTTGTGTGCTCCGTGAGAATTCCGTGAACAACTTCATCAGCTTTGAGAGTATCTCAACCTCTCCAGTCATGGACCCTCCTCTAACGAGACCACATCGGTTTCTTCCCTGAGTGAGAGGTTTCAGGATAAGCAGGGTTTCCTTGAGCGATGGGATGTTGGGCTGGGGATCCTCTGCAGGGTTCCAGGAAAGACTGGTATTTGAGTTTGCTCCCTTCTCAGCCTCCCCCGAAATACTTCCACAAGTTGTAACCTGGAATGCCTGTTCTCAGAAGCCAGAACTATGACAAAAATTCAGATAAGCCAGTGCAATCCGGAGCACAGGTTCATTCTTGGTTGGCAAGGACGGCAGAGCACACGTTCGGCTTTCCTGCACCCAGCAACCTGCCGCACCCTCTTGGGAGGTATTTAACACCTGTGTGCAGGATGAATTAAGACAATCTATTTTGATGCACCGATTTCAGTGTGGGGAGCATATAACTGAAAAATCTAGGAAAGTTTGTATTCATGTTTAAGGCTGTCTTTTTTTTTTCTTCTTTTTTTAGTTCAGTAGTAGTGAAGAGTTTCACTTTGCTTTTGAATCTTTGTTCTGGCAGCTTCTGAGATAATAGTATATAATTTACAGGAGTTGTCGGGGATTAGATGAGGTAGGCTGGTGACATTCCTAGAATGTGGTGGGGGATGGGAACGCAACGAAGTGGTGCCCTGCTCACTAGGCAGGGCCATCCTCACTCATGACAAGATTTGGGTCTCTATCTGTGCCAACACTGAGTCAGTAAGTGGTGAACCGAGTTTAGTACTGTGGTTACGGGTACACTCAGCCTTCTGTGGCCGAACACAGACCTTCAAATGTGCTTTTCCCTTCTGAACTCAGTTTGGGATCATAAGCCCAAGCTTCCCTTGCAGAATCTCTATGAGAAGGAGCTTTATTCAAGGCCTCTGCACCAAAAGCCCTCAGCAACCCATGAGGATTCCAGCTCCCCACCCCCCAAACTGGCAAGAACTTCAGGGAAATCACAGGATGATTTCGTTGCCACATGATTAATCACTCCTGTTTGGACTGGTCCCGGAAGAGCACACATGGGTTAGCGGCAACCAGCAACTTTCAGAATCTCACAGAAATTCTCGAACGGACAGGCCCTCGGGTACAGGCTTTGGATGAGTGTTCAGAGCAAGGGTGGGGCCTGGCAATGGAGGAAGATGCCAGACGTGAGGACAACAGGCCTCTTTAGAATCCACTAAGACTTTAGAGATGGCAAAGGGGGTTGGATTATAATACTAAATCAGTACGGCACATGACCCTAATAGAATTAGCACACTACACTCACCTCCAGTATGGCGCCCCAATAATACCGCTACTCAATGGTGTTGCTCATCCATATTCATTATTCTCAGACAAAACCCCTATAGGCTTTAATCTTGCAGCAGAACAGCCTGCATAGAACTGGCCACATGGCCACCCCTTTCTTTACCAGGCCTCTTTCTTCAGTTGTACAGTTTCTAATATAGCACAATGAAGACTCTTTCTAGACAGGATTGAACAGCAGCTACATTTTAGGAGCACCTTGGAAACTGGCTTCCCAGAGTTGTAGCCTACCCTTGCCTGAGAGGATGCTAGCCAGTCTCTGGCTTTCCTCGGATGTGGTTGGGGTGAGTGAAAAGCCATGTCATTTATACACATTGTCTCGCCAAAACAGAAATAGAACTGAAATGCAGAACTGTATATATCATTCTAGTGCAAGGAGAAGTTTCAAAGATAGGACTGCCAGGAATAGCCCAGAGTGCCATAAAGAGTAGCTTCGTCTCTTTGAAGCAGACAGCCCCACCCAGTGCATGCTGTATAATTTCCCTAAGACTGGGTAGGTGTTGTCGGTAGAGAATTATAGAAGCCTAGGATAGGCTCACCCGTCTCACACAGACCACTTCCTTCCCAGGAAGGACAGGGCTCCATCTCTGAAGATCACTAGCTTGCTGAGGAGCAGGTGATGTTTTGGATCACAGTTAGAGCTTAGATTTCCCAGGGAAACAGACAGAACTAAAAACGCAAGGCAAGAAATAAAACAGGGTACGTTGGCTCCTGAAGCCCAGGCTGCTTTCAAACTCACTATGTAGCCCCCAGGATGACTTTGAAAACTCTCATCCTCCTGCCTCTTGTTTCCCCGACGCTGAGATCACACAGGTGATCATCACTATGCTGATTTTTGCACCTGGCTGGGGATGGAATCCAGAGCATCAGGCCTGCAAGGCAAGGACTTTGCCAACTGAGCGCATTTACGCTCCATTGATTGGTCTTTTACTAACGCTAAGTCAGCCACTGAGTCCTTGGCCTCAACCACACTTACGCCTCAATGCTCATGGCGATCCTCCAGGTTAGGAGGTGCAGCTTTAGATGCTGGATGCCCTGGGTTCCATCCATTCCCAGCGCTGGAGTCAAAAGAGGAAGGAGGCAGAGACAAGGCTGCTAGAAAGACAGCAGCCTTCGGTTCCCCTCCTCTACTCCGAGTTGTTTCGCCTCCCACCCGTGCTACCACCCATCAGGTCTGTGCCCAGGGATGGGCTCCCTGGTTCCAACCTGTCCTCCTGCCTGTTCCTCTCTTCCAGAGACATTAACTATTCCTCTAACACACTGCTCTTTGGGCTAGTCCAGTCTCCCTTGGCATCACCCTCCTACCCCACGACATTAGTCTCCCCCCCGCCGCGCCCCCGGGAGGAGGGAGACATTCCACACCCCTACCACCTGTGGATCCGGACTACTTCCGCGCCCACTGACTGTTCCTGGAGACTTGGCCCCATCTAAGTTGCCCCAGCTTTCTCCCGGGCACTCTCCGATCCCAGAAAATCCCCGCCTCCCTTCATCCCCCACCAGCAAGAGCTGGTAGCCACTCAGGCCGGACACTTACCTCCCTGCGCAAAGTGCCAGCACCACGCGCTCCCCAGAACCCAGAACAACACCGGCACCGTCCACATCTTGATCTCTTTGGAGCCTCCGCAGCTAGTGGTTTTTGTGGTTGTGAAAAGATGGAAAAAAGGCTTCGCAACTACAGGCCCAGCAGGGAAGAACTCTGCAGGAGACTGGAAGGCGGTGAGCAAAAGTCCCGGAGAGTGCCCGGGCTTCCTTGGCTCGCGGCCGCAGAAACAGCAAACTTGGCAGCTGGCAACTTCTCGGCGGCGGACAGCATTTATATCTCTCAACCCTGGGCGGGAGCGGGTGGGCGTCAGGTGGTCCCAGCCCAGCGATCTAGGACCGCCCCCGGACTGTGTTTGGCCAGCATCACAAGATGACCTCAGGCCAGGTTTAAAGTTACAGGGCCTCAGGCACTGGGGCCCAGCCCAGGCCAATAAAGAAAAAAAAAAAAGCTTTTGACTGTTCCACCGGAGAAAGAGGGGACGCGGGCAGTAAACAGTTCTGCTTTATAATTTTTAATTTATTTTTCTACTGTACTTATTATTCTGTTTTGAAGGGGAAAGCACAAAACCAACGTTTTCCTTTTTACTGGGCTAAAGGGAGAATCACACCGTAGCCTGTGTGGCCCATTCCTTGGTTTTAGAATCACACATTGAATTTTTAATTTTTTGTAAATACTGAATGTGATGATTATAAAAAATACAAACGGCAGTCATTTGGGTGAGTCAGAGGCAATTCGTGCTAATTAACTGAGCCCTCATCCAAGGCACATGGATGTGTGGCTGGTGGGGTTCCTGTCCCCCCACAACTGACCTGGAGACGTGAGCAGCTGTGTCATCTAAAGGAACTAAGAGTTCCAGTTTAGCCATTTTAATCCCAGGGTTTAACCAGTAATCCCCCTTTCTTGGTTTAAACAATCTTTCCTCGGTCTCAGGGAGTGGGTATCAGCAAGCGAGCTCTTCTTCTTTATCCCCTTCTAACCTGCTGGAATTAAAGAACAGGGTTGGGGAGGTGGTCTTGACTCCACGCCCAGATGCCATAAATTCCACTCAACAAAAGCATCTGAAAAACGGGCGCTGAGAAGGCTCAGCCCCCAAACCTGGTGACACATAATGGTGAATGGAAAGAAATGACCCCCAAAGGATGCCTCTGACCAGACAGTTCTCTCTCTCTCTCTCTCTCTCTCTCTCTCTCTCTCTCTCACACACACACACACACACACACACACACACACACGATGTGAAAAATAAAAATGAATTAAAAACAGAACTTAAGGATGAATGTCCTCAAAGTATCCCAATGAGGGTGAAAATGGGCTATTTCCATCCTTTGTCTTTGACCTGGTTCTAAATAGACTTCATCTTTTTTTTTGTTGTTGTTTGTTTGAGACAGGGTTTCTCTGTGTAGCTTTAGAGATTATCCTGGTACTAGCTCTCGTAGACCAGGCTGGCCTCGAACTCACAGAGATCTGCCTACCTCTGCCTCCTGAGTGCTAGCATTAAAGGTGTGCGCCACCACTGCCCAGCATAGACTTCATCTTAAGAACTGCAAGAGTAGACTTTTAGAATTATTTAGTGTATATGATGTGTGTAGGGACCTATGACATGGTATGTGTATGTGAGATCAGAGGACAGCTCTGTGGAGTCGGCTCACTCCAACCTTCACATGTGGGTTCTAAAGCTCAAAATCAGGCTGCCAGGCAAGCCCTTTTATCTCCTGAACCAAGATTATTTTAATGGCTCAGATGGTGGGGGCACACACCTTTAGTCCCTGTAGGAGGCAGAGGCAGGTGAGTTTGAAGACAGCCTAGTCTACAGAGTGAGTTTCAGAACAGTCAAGCCACCAAGGGCTACACAGAAAAACCCTGCCTCAAAAGCCAAAAAAAAAAAAAAAAAGCTCAGTTTTCACCCCATCACTAATAAGACCTTTTTGGGGACATGCCAGATTAAATCACTGTCCCTGGGAAACTTGCTCACAGTGACAGTTAGCAAGCTGTGCCCTTTAGCAGCACTTCTGGGTCGTGCGCCAGGGTGAGAGGGTGAGGCCGCCCACCCAACAGCAGGTGTCACTGGGCAGGCAGGAGGCTGGACATATCTGGGGGTTGCTCAAGGGACAGCGACTTGTCCTGGGACTACGGGATAGATTCTGGAGGTGAGAAAGAGAAACCTGGGAGGCACAGCTGCTGAACTGGTGTTGCGACATCATTTCTTCTGGGTGAGTGATGTGTGTTATAGACTGAGTGCCACGCTCATGGCCTGTGTGGCCTCTTAGACGAATAATGGAGGCATAAGGGCTCTATCATGGCAGCTGAGCCATTAATGCACAGTTTATAGAAAGGGGGTTTCTAGGAGTAGATGAAGGATCCAGGAAATCTACCCCCTGCTCCTCTCTCCCTGTGTCGTAGGGATGTAGAAGGCTGGTCTCCTACCTTCTTGTAGAGGATGGAGGAGGGGACAAAAGTGGAAACAGAATCCTTTTGGGGGGGTGGGGACAGGGAGAGGACTGGAGGAGTCTGAAATAGTTCTTCACGTTGGCCTTCTGAATAACCACGTGTGTGGCTGGCCCCTAGAAGGGTCACTGAAGGACAGGGTGGGGGAGGGGGTTACATTCCACAACAAGGCAAACAGCAAGTTAAAGATACCTTAGCCCTGGGCAGAAAGATGCCCAGGAGAGATACAGAGCCATAAAAGCCAGAGAGGTGAAAGACCCACGGGGGTCTTCCCTCCCCCCCCCAGCTTGTGTGAAGACTAAAGGAACAAAGAGGTAGGGACAGGCACCTTGAGATAACACCCACAGCCCCACCATTTGCAAATCTTACCTTGCAATCTCATCTGTTCTTCCAGTCAACCTTCATCTAGGATCACAGCATTCAAGGAAAATGGCTTAGTGCTGATTCACCTGGAGGGCTGCCTAACACACAGGTCATTGGGGTCACTCCAAAGTCCTCATTCATTAAAAGAAGGAGGGGGGGTCCCACATTGAGAACCACTCTTTAGAACATACCACAAACCGTGTCCTACAGAAAATGAATGGGGAAGGAAGACCTGTCTTTCTGTGGCTGGTCAGGGCTGGAGCCTATTGTTTGTTAATCCTGGGTCTTGAATAAAATAGACAGAGCTAAGATGGTACAAATGGGATGGGACCGTTTGTCCTGGGAGATGCTGAAGGCTGGTGTTGGGTCTGGCGCTGGAAGCATTCTTTGAGGCCTCTGTCCAGTCTGCAGAGCAGTTGACTGAACTTTTGCAGGGTGCCTGGGAAGACACAGCGTTCTAGGGCTGAAACGGCCTCCAGCTGACTCCCCAAAGACACGAAGCATTTCTGTGACTCCTGAATAGGTCATTTCTTAGGGCTCGGGCTAAACCAGGAATAACGTCCTGAACCCCAGAGACTGCATTCTAGCGAGCAGAGATTCTGATTCCCGCTGCAGAGAACTCTGCATACAGCTAGGATCTGAGCCTGGTGGCGGCTGTTTGTACCAGGGCCCGCTGAGTTCCCAGTCTCTTTCTTCCCATGGTGCTGTTTGTACTCATCAGGAAACAGTCACTAAACACTAGTGTCTAGGAAAGAAGTGTTTTAAATGGCTCTAAGGGGACCGGTTTCTTTGACCTAGGGCATGGATTTCTACACTGAACTAAGGTAAGCGCCGGGTCATTCTCTCTTCTTGCCCAACCTGAACCTGAGCCTGATTTATGAGGGACCCCCAATCTGTGCAGTCCCGGGAAACTGGATTTATTTGCAGTTCCAACCATGCACTGGTACTCAGCATAGAGACCCCAGCCAGGAAGCCAGCTTCTGCTGTTCCATGAGTGGGGACCAGCTTGAATTCTGACCCACAGGTGTCCTCTAAGTGCCAAAGTGCTCATTGCTCCCGTGCAATCTCCCTGATGCCAACTGCCCCTCCAGCTGTCAGAGTCATCTCAGGCCTCTGTTCCAGTGGGACCGCACAGCAATTTCAGTCCCAAAGTCCCCAAAGAATTGTTGAAGAGCTAGGTAGGTACCTACTCTCCATCACATAGTTGGGTAAGTATAGTTATCCTTCAGTGTGTGTGGAGGCGGGTTTCAGGAATGTCATAATCTACGGATGCTCAAGTCCCTAAGGCAGTGGGGCTTGTTGCGGAATATTATTTGAACTGTGGGAAGGTGTGTTACATTTGTTTCTGCTGCTTTTTTTTTAACAATGCAAAGACGTGTAACATTTGTTTGATTAAATAAAATTTAATCAATTTTATTTGATCAGGAAGAGTCAGGAGGCTGAGTCAGCAACTTACAGGAAGTGGTAGGGAGGAACTAAGTGAAATGAGGATTGTTTAGTGGGGGTTGAACAGAAGGACACTCCTTTTTTTCAGGAGATGAGAGCAAGGAGAGAAGGTGAGCTGTTTGCTATTCAGCCTCTCTGAGCTAGCAGGATTTTACCTCAACCTTTGAATCCTAAGCTCTATATAAGGATAGACTGGGTTGGTGGTGCATACCTTTAATCCCAGCACTCAGGAGGCAGAGGCAGGCGGATCTCTATGAGTTCGAGGCCAGCCTGGTCTACAGAGCAAGTTCCAGGACAGCTAGGCCTGTTACACAGAGAAACCCTGTCTCAAAAAGAAAAAAAAAAAAGAGGATAGATGTTTAGATAAAGTTTCCCTTGGTAGCTGTAATAGAGCTGGTGCCTGACGGAACAGAATTTGTCTCGCTCCATCCTGCCCAAACCTCTGCTAGTAGCTGCAAACTTGCTTGCCAGTTGGGACTGCAGTTGCTTAAGGCTCAATCGCTGTATTGAATGCAAACAACAGGGGTTGTATTTGCAGGTTATCTTAGCATATCCTTCCATGAACTTAATGCACAGCTAGGTCACTCATAATAACTAATGTGATACCAATACTATGTGTTAATGAATAGCTACTGTGCTATATCATTTAGAAACAAAGGGGAAGAGGAAAAAGCCTGTGTATGTTCAATACCCACTCCCAGGTATTGAGACAGTCTCACTATAGCTCTGGCTAGCCTGGAATTTCCTAAATAGACCAGTCTGGCCCTGAAATCATGGAGGTTTGCCTACTTCTGTTTCCTTTACCATGGGATTTATCCAGCTCTCTAAATATTAATCTGTGAATAGTTGAACCCATGGACCTAGGGGACTGATTGAACAAGATGTTGAACATGTTAAGCATTTCAGCAAAAGAAATAAGGTGGGACTGGAGCTCGTCAGTGAAGAGCGTTTGCTGCTTTGCTAAAGGACCTAGGTTCAGTTCCCAGCATCCAATGTAGCCTTGGTTGTCCTAGAACTCACTTAGTAGACCAGGCTGCCCTCGAACTCAGAGCCTCCTGCCTCTGCCTCTCGAGTGCTAGTGCACCCCCACTGCCCAGCTTGCCCTCTTCTGATCTCTGCAGACACTGCACACATGTAGTACACAGACATACCTGCTGGCAATATACTGACCCACGTTGAGGGCCATTTGTCATATCCCACAGCCGGGCAACACCATCAGTCCTGCCCAGGTTATTTGTCTGTAGTAAGAGGAATGCGCTGTGTCCTGCTGCCCGACTCCCAGCCACCTGGTGCAGGGCCCCTTGTTCTGTCCCGCCCGGCTAGCTTACACCCAAAATGATTACACAGAAACTGTATTTATTTAAACACTGCCTAGCCCATTAGTTCTAGCCTCTTCTTGGCTAATGCTTATATCTTGATTCAACCTATTTTTAATAATCTGTATGTCACCACGAGGTCTTGGCTTACCGGGAAAGATTCAGTGTGTCTTACTTGGCAGCTTCATGCCGGCAGCTCTCTCTGTCTTCCTCCCAGCATTTTGTTCTCTTTTCCCTGCCTATCTAAGTCCTGCCCTATCAAAAGGCCAAGGCAGCCTCTTTATTTAACCAATGAAAGCAACACAAATGCAGAAGGATCTCCTACACCATTTCCCCTTTTTTCTGTTTAAACAAAAAAGAAAGGCTTTCACTTTAACATAGTAAAATTACATATAACAAAACAGTTATCAAGCAAGAACTGCAGTTACCATATTTAGATCTATTTTATCTTTTATCATAACAAAGGAAAACTATAACTATAACTATCCATTCTTCAACTCCATCAAAGACTCCAGAAGGATATAATATTACCTAAGTAAATGAGAAGTAAGCAATTTTTAAAACTCTAGAAATGAGAGACATCTTGCTGCCTGGACAGTCACCCAAAGTTACTTTGTACCATTGGGGCATCCATCTTTAGCCTACAGGCCCACAGTATTTAGCAGACACTTCCATGAAGCAGGAAATTTAAAGACAGTTTAATAACTTTCTTTTGTGTCCTGCAGAATGCCTCGCAGACTCTTTCATGAAACAGGAACCCCAAAGGATCATCTCACCTTTAGGCAAGTTTAGCAGTCCTCTCTCTGCAGGTTCTTTGTGTCCAGTTTATGCAACAGTCCAGGCAAGAGCAGTTTCTTGCCCAAATGGCTAACAAACTCCATAAGGAGCCTCTTCAATGTCCATCTTCCTCTTGAAGTAGCTGGTGCTGCCAGGAGGAGATGTGTCTCATTGTCATGAAAAGTCCTAAGTTATTAAAACATTTAAAATGCCATATTTTGTAGTCTTTGAGAGATATGAAAAATGTCTATCTAACTGAAATATACCTCTATATATCTAGAAAATCTAACTAACATGACTATAAGCTTGACTACATCGATGATTATCCATTAACAGCCTATATTTCCTAATTATACATTACATTTTTAAATGAACTACATAATCACAATACTGTAATCAAAATCAGAAATACATATATATAACAAAATTGACCTTAAATTTATATCAATAAAGCAAAATTTATACCAATGTAAATTATTTATATCTATATCATATCCCCCTTTAAATGTAAAAGAATATTTATAAACAACATTTGGGAATATGGGCATAGTTTTTTCTCTCCAAACTTTTTCCTGCTGTATGGGGGCACTGTCAATTAGGTCTTTTATGGTGTATCCTGTGTGCCAGGTTCATCTCAGTCGGTAGTTGAGTGAAATAATTTTTTGAAGGTGTTCACGGTGACCTTTCAGGAGGGTGTGGTCTATGAAACCATATTATTGGTCTGGAAGCAATCCATAGGTTCTCATCTTCTGTGAAAACAAAAGAACCTCTTTTCCAAAGTATCATATCCTTAGACCCAAATTTTGAAGTCATTATACCTTTATAATAATATCCATGCTGGTTTAGCTTGGCAGCCCATAAATGAAAAGTCTCTCTGTTCTTAGCTCCTTCACAGTCAAGAAATTTAAAGAAAACACAATAAAATACATAATTCAGACATTCTGTGAATCTTTCATTTTTATGTGGCTTATTTTTCTTTATTTTTTTAATCTACAACTATCTGTACTCTGTCTCTTTAAAGACTTTACCCCCTTTTTTTTAAAGAATTAACTTTATTTCTTGACTCTCTATAGTCTTTTTCTTTTCTCTCCCAAGTCTACGTACATCCATCCAACATCGTGACCCATTTAGAGATCTTTTATGTCTGAATCTGTCCTATTGTATTATTTTTAATTGTCTACTGTCTTGAAGAGCTTTTAAAATGCTAAGCAGCTTGGTTGCAGCTGCTCTGGATGTTGGCTCCACCTCTCTCCAATTTTAAAATGGTGGATGTACCATTTCTGTTAGCTCTGGGGCCCCCAGGCAGGAGCTGCACTCAGCAGTCCAACCCGGAGAATGAGTGTGCAACATATAAATGCTTTTTATCTGAGCTACAGTCAAATCTGCCATGTAGAGCACTGTGTAGCCTGGAAACATCTCTGTGTATGGTGGCAGAAATCTGCCATGCTCTCCTGCCTGTGTCACCTAGTAGACCTGATCGTGCTGCCTGACCAGGCAGGCGTCAAACCACAGGTATGGTCTCAGTTACTTTGTTTCTGACCCCAAGTGGGCACACAAACATCCGGGCCCACAAATGCTCCATAGCCAGAGTTTGCACTGGCAACAGGGCCCAGGAAGCCTCATTTGAAAATGCCACAGCTTTTTTCCTGTTGCTATGCTGAGTCAGGAAATCTCTCTGTAGCATGTCCCAGTAAACAGCAAAAAGCTGTGTTAAACTCTCTCTCCTTTTTAAGCCCTCTCAGGTTTTAAAGTGGATTTAGCCCCATGTTGGGCACCACCCTGTAGTAAGAGGAATGTGCTGTGTCCCACCACCCGGCTCCTAGCCACCCGGTGCAGGGCCCCTTGTTCTCTCCTGCCCGGCTAGCTTACACCTGAAATAATTACACAGAAACTGTATTTATTTAAACACTGCCTGGCCCATTAGTTCTAGCCTCTTATTGGCTAACTCTCACATCTTGATTCAACCCATTTTTAATAATCTGTGTGTCACCACGAGGTTGTGGCTTACCGGGAAAGATTCAGTGTGTCTTACTTGGCAGCTTCATGCCGGCGGCTCTCTCTGTCTTCTTCCCAGCATTTTGTTCTCTTTTCCCCGCCTATCTAAGTCCTGCCCTATCAAAAGCCAAGGCAGTCTCTTTATTTAACCCATGAAGGCAACACAAATGCAGAAGGACCTCCTATACCACTTGTCTGTGCTTGGAGGGAAGCGGGAGGATTAAGAAAGAGACTAGAGACATCTGATAGAGTTGGGAGGGCATCCAGTTAATACTGAGATTCACCTGGCCTTTATTTATCATAGGCTTTATATACCCCAATCCAAAGAAGAGGGGGAAGGCAAGAGACTTCTTTACCACGATACAAAGAACAAACAAAGTAATTACCTTTTCAGTGCCCAAAGCAACAAGTAACCACATCCTAGGTCAAAACATTCTGTTAGTAGCCACATCTTAGGTCAAACCTCCTGTTATAACCTTGAAGGAGCAAGAATAGGCCTCGACTCTCTGACCTTTAGTCAAGGGCTCCCACACTATACATAATAAGAAATTTAAGAAATAAGAACAATATGGTGAATCGTGGCTGTAATTGGAAAAATGTTTTTCAACCTGATTTGATAAAAATGACCATTAAAAGTTATAAAGAATTTTATCAGTGTATTGTTATATGTTATGCCCAAATCCGTGGGTCCCCACAAAAGCCAACAAAGGAGACCGAGTTCTGTGTGTAAAAGCAGAGCCTTTATTTTAATCAAGTTTGCAAACTCGGTCTCTCCTCATGTCCAACATATTGGAATAAATGGAGAGCCCTGAGCTCAATTAGAATTAGGTTTTTATAGTAGTAAAGGTGGGGGTGAGGGGTCTCTGAGGTTTAGGACCCCTGATTGGCTGACATTTGTCTGGGGGTGTCCTGGGGAGGTGCTGGCAGGTGTTGCTATTACAGGGTTGAAATGCCAGAAATTTCCTTTGAATGGTCTGCTCTTGGGTGGGGGTCAGGTAATCTCGGCCTGCCAGGCATTGTCTTAGGGTAAACTATTTAGACTCCAGACTCCATTTAAATTTATCGATGGCCAGAGTCCCAGGTGATAATGGTTGGAAGTAAAGAAACTTCCTTTGGATGACCTGCCCAGACTTAGCTTATCATGGCTGGCTCTTACATTATACATATATGCTGATAATTTTGATACAAGACTCTTTTCAGGCTTCTTTTGCCTTTGTTTTATTTATTTATTTATTTATTTATTTATTTATTTATTTATTTATTTATTTATCTATCTCTTAACTAATTCATTCATTTATTTGGTGCCAGGAACTGAACTTGGGGCCTCATAGTAGACAAATGTTCTTCTGTTGAGCTACATGTTTGGTCTCTCAGCTTTTTTTTCCTGTCATAATTTCAAAGTTTCGGCTTGCCTAGGATATGTAAGAGCCTGGATTCAGTCCTCAGCACCAAAAAGAAGAGGAGAGGAGAGCAGAGAAGAGAGAGAGGAGAAGAGGGGAGGGGAAGAGAGGAGAAGGGAGGAGAGAAAAGGAGAGGAGAGGGGAGGGAAAAGAGGAGAGGGGGGTTGTCACCTGAAGGGAGAGGTGCTTGCTTAACATATACAAAGCCCTGGTTTTCAACCTCATTGCTATATAAACAGGGTGTGTGTGGTACCCTCATACCTGTGGTGTGATCCTAGTGTTTGTAAAATGGAGGCAGGAGGATCAGAAGCTTGAGGTCACTCTCAGCTATGTAGTAAATTGGAGGAATCCCTGTCTCAAAAAGGAGAGGAAGGAAGTGGAGGGAGGGGGAGTTTGAGCCTAGCCATGGTAGTTCATGCCTTTAGTCACCATTAGGGAGGCAGAGGCAGGTGGATCTCTGAATCTGAGGCCAGCCTGGTCTATATAGTGAGTTCTCGAACAGCCAGGTGTAGGAGCCAGCCATGATAAGCTAAATAGAAACAGACCACCAAGGGAAGTTCTTTACTTCCAACCATTATCACCTGCCAGAGTAGGACTCAGATATGGATAAGTTTACTGGAGGCCTGAGTCTCAGTAGTTTACCCTGAAGCAGTACCTGGTTGCAGGAAGGACCACAAATTTAGATTACCCAAGCACCATCCAAAGGAAATGCCTAAAATTCCAACCATTGTAGATAGGATCACCTGCCAGCACAGGTTCACCAGGACACCCCTAGACAAATGTCAGCCAATCGGGGTCCTGAACCTTAGAAATCCCTTACCCCCACCTTTACTACTATTAAAACCCAACTCTAACTGACCTCGCGGAGCTTTGATTATTCCAATATGTTAAACATGTGGAGAGACTGAGTTTGCAAACTTGTGTAAAATAGAGGCTCTTTGCTTTTACACACAGGACTCAATCTCCTTGTTGGTTTTGGGGGGACTTTGCTGATCTGGGCATAACACAGGACTATACAAAGAAACCTGTCTCTAAAAATCAACCCCCACAAATAAACCAAAAAAATCCCCACAAAAAAAGAGTTTGAAGGAATAACCCAGAACTCCCATATACCCTTCCCCTATATTAACCAACCTGCTTCTGTTCTGCCTTATTACACTCTCGTGACTCAGCAGTCTCTGCTGTGACGTGTAGACGGGCACTGATGTATTTCTGAGTCACAGGGAGAGTCATAGAGACATTATGCCCTCTAGTCCTCAATTCTTGAGTGCAAATTTCCTAAAATCAAAGACCTCCTTCATAGCCACAGCAGAATTATCAAATTAAGAAATTTAATATTAAAACACTGCTCTTGACTGGGGAGGTAGCTTGGTAGTAAGGGCTTGTCTGGCATGGAGGAAATCCTGGGTTTGAGCCTCAGCACGCCGGGCATGGTGGTGGTCACCTGAAGTCCGAGCTGGATCACGAGGCTGAGGCAGGAGGACCACTTGAGCCAAAGAATTTGAGATCAGCCTGGTCAGGGTAACAAGACCCCATCTCTTATATTTTTGGTTGTGAGTCTAGCCTTTAACGGCTGAGCCATCTCTCCAGCCCACAAGACCCCATCTCTAAACAACTTAAAAAATTGCCTTTGTTTTGCCCCTGGTCCATAATTGCTGTTCTGTCTTCCAAAGATTCCAGAAGACCGAGTCTTTCCTTGTCTTTCATGAACTTGGCACTTCATGAAGGTGGCAGACCAAGTGTTTGTAGGATGCCCCTGACAGGCAGGTCTTAGCTGATGTTTGTAGGATGCCCCTCTGCAGGAGTCTGAGATGTTTCCTGATGACTAGATGTAGATGAGCCCTCCTAGCTGCAGGGCACAGGAGTGCCCTGGGATCTTTCTAATGCATCACTTATTGCGTGCTACCTTTAGTCAAGGCTTTTGAATTTAGAACACCCTGCTTGGGTGGACCTCTGCCCTTAACAGTATGCCCTTCCCATTGGCACCCTGGACTAAAGTTACTTTTTTGTTTTCCCAGCTGTGCTGTGGTAGTGCTCGGTCATTAAACCACACAATCCCACTCCTGGTGCATTTGTTTCCATCCCAGGAATGCTAGGTAAGATGTTAGGTAAGACGTTAGCTAGGTAAGATGTTATAACGGGATAACAACTTGACCTTGTTGCTGGGACTGTAGCTCGGTTGGCAGAGTGCCTGTCTAGAAAACACAAAGCCCCAGATTGCATTCCCAGCATCAAAGAAGCTGGTTTACAGTGCACACCTGTAAATACAGCCAGCACTTGGGAGGTGAGCGCAGGAGAATCAGAAGTTCAAGGTCATCATTGGCTACGTAGCAAGTTCAAGGCCAGCCTAGGCTATAGAAAGAAAAGCAAGTGTTTATTTTAGACATGAGATTCTTGTTAAGATTAGTGTTCTTGCAGCAGCTCGAGAAGGAAAAGTTAGAACCCTGAAACCTCTGATTCATCAGCCCATCCCAACAGCCTGTATTAACTGCTGTGGTTGTGATAAAATACCACAGCTAAAAGCAGTTTAGAGAAAAGGGCTTAACTTACAGTTCCAGAGGGGCAGAGTCCATAGATGGGGAAAGCATGGCTGATCATTTTATCCACACACAGGAGTCATTCACTTTGAGGGTGTGTTTTCTTTTGGGAAGGCAGGGTTCCAGGTAACCCAGGGTAGTCTTGAACTCATAAATGTGGACAAGGTTAACCTTGAATTCATGATCTTCCCTTATTCATCTCCCAAGTGCCGGAAACACTAGCACTCTATACCACACCCCATTTTATTTGGAACTGGGGACTAAATGCAGGGTCTCCTGCTTGCTAGACAAGCCCTCTACCAAGTCCATTACTCTCTTGCCTTGTGACAGTCTTCGAGAACAGTCTTTGGTGATTGAGGTGGGTCCCCCTGGCTGTCATAAGACAAGGAATATTGTGTGAAGTCTTTCTATGATCTATTTAAAGAGTTTGTTATCTTCTTGGAATGATGAGGAAATTATTCAAACCCAGTCAACAGGCCTCTGTGCTGTCCATGCTCTGGGGAAGCCCTTGATCCTCGAGGTGGGACACATTGCACGGGCTTCATACATATTGCTCTGGTCAGTGAGGTGAACAGAGCCTTTGAAGAAATGGGAGAGACCCCCATCTTAGAGACTCTAGGCCCCAGGCTGGCTTCTCACTGCACCAAAAAATTGCAAAGACTCCCTTAGCTGTTGACGGTTGTTGTCATAGCTACCCTCCCCCAACTGAAAGAACTCATCTGAATCCCCTTTGAATTCAGAGGTCTCTGATGATTTGGGTGGAAAAGGTCGCTGTGGTAGTTTGTTTCCCTCTTTGTTTTCCTGGGTAGAAAGTGGACTTGTGAAAATGAACGCGGCAATGACTCTGTGTCCCCAAGGATGGCTGTCCCCCTTGAAGGAGCAACTGCGTACTGAAGGCTTGCTTCTGCCAGCAGCTGGCTGTCACAAGGACAGCTGAGTGCCAGTATCACAGACTGCATCCCACCCTGAAGGGTCCGTCCTCCGGTGCGAGGTCAGGTCGTAGGCCCACAGGCTGGAGTGAAGTCCCTACAGTATAGCTCGGCCCCTGCTGCTGTTGTTTTAGGACCTCTTTTGTAAAGGGCCCAAGTCTGTTTTAATCACTGCTCAGGAATCTAATTCAAATACTCAGACTCACTGTCTGCCAAGAGGTGGGTTTGGCCATGACAGGCAAACAGGAAAAGGCTTAGAAGTTAATAAAGCTGGGAGAAAAGAGCTTTGTGTGAGCAGGGTCCTTGCTACCCAACTGCCTGCAGGCCCTAAAGTGAGCGAAGCCTCTTCTTGCTTTGCATGGCCCTAGTGTGTTTCCAGGAGGCTTCTGGGAGATGTTATTCAAGTGATTTTTCTGTTTTTCTTCCCTGGTGCAGGGATGGTCACCTAGTCATTTCTAGGATGAGGTCAGCATGTGCTACACAAATAAGAAGTAGATGCAGCAATGTGCTGGGCTCCCAGGATGTGCCGGGGGCCAGATTTTCAGGTTCCCATTTCTGAACCTCTTGTGTTTCAAAGAGAAGGGTGATGGTGTCAGAAACAGAAAAGATAAGTAAAATTGATAATATAAAAAATGACAGAAATAATAGAAAATAATATCTTGAAGAAATGCATCAATGGAGGATATCAGCTTTCTTCTGAGTGGTACCAAATCCCTAGAGGAGCATTGACCCTCTTAAAGGGACTCAGGCAGGAAGAGTCAAGGGCATCCATTTCAGAATCTCAGCTAACCACGCTCTCTTTTCTAACATGTATCTACTTCCCCGTTCTCTGTTCTTTTTCTCTGGACTTTGCTATAGAAACACAAAGCCCTCAGCTATGCTTAATCCTAGGACAGAGTGTTGCCCCGGGCATGCAGATCCCACTCAGGGCACCAAAAGTACAATTTGAGAGATTGTTGTGTGCTGTGGTTTGGAAATTGTTCCCAAAGGATTCCTGTGTTGAAAATTAATCTCCTCTGTGAGGTGTGGAGAGGATAAACCATTGGATTGTATCATTTAGAGGTGGGACCTTTGGAAGGCAGTTCAGACGTGCTTGTCAGGGTGGGGCCTCCTGGTGGAGTCCTGGTGATTTTAGAACAAAGACAGCCCAGAACACACACCCATGAATACACACACACACACACACAAGTACAGGCACATATACAGACATCATACATACAACACCAAAAACCATGCACACAGAGACACACATGCTACAGACATGCACACCATACACACATTTGCCACACAGGTGTGTACAGAGACCAAGAGAGACAGACACACAACACACACATTCACAACACAGGTGTGCACAGAAAGAGAGAGACAGGGGGCTGGGGAGATGGCTCAGTGGTTAAGAGCGCTGGCTGCTCTTCCAGAGGTCCTGAGTTCAATTCATAGCAACCACATGGTGGCTCACAACCATCTGTAATGAGATCTGGTGCCCTCTTCTGAGGCACAATGTTGTATACATAACAAATAAATAAATCTTAAAAAATACATAAATAAAATGGAACACAGATTCCAAGTTGATCTTTAAAAAAAAAAAAGAAAGAAAGAGAGAGACAGACACCATACACACACTCACAACACAGGTGTTCACACACACACACAGAGAAAGACACACACCACGGACACATACAGGTACCACATACACACTCACAACACAGGTGTGTTCACACAAGCAGGTACTACATGTGCCACATATATCGCACACACATACCACACAGATGTACATGCACACACCATATATGCGGGCACACACAGGAGTGCACAAACACTACACACACGCATACACAGGCATGCACACATATCACACACATACCACACAGGTGTGCGTGCACACACACAGACTTACACACCACACATGCCCACAGTCACATACACAGTTATCTGAGCACACAATGTGCTCACCAGCACACCCTTGAATCCCTGTGTTTTTGCAGGTCATGTACCACCTTGGAATTCTGACATTAAAGCCATCACCAGATATAGCCCTTAACTAAACTCCATTTCCCTAAAGCTTACCTGGGCTGAGAATTTGCCTGCTGTTGGCAATGGAACACAGCGTTTGAACAGCCTCCGTAGGCTTAGGAAGTGGGGTGGGGTGGGTTGTGTCTTTTTTGGCAAGTAGATGTCTCTGCGAAGTGTGAAATTCAGCTTTAAAACAGGAAATTTTAACCAAGATTGTATTGTTCATTTTGTTTGTTTTGTTTTTTGTGGGTTTTGTTTGTTTATTTATTTATTTTGAGCCAGGGTTTCTCTGTGGAGCAGTCCTGGCTATCCTGGGACTCACTTTATAGACCAGACTGGCCTCAAATTCACAGAGATCCGCCAGCCTCTGCCTCCCACGTGCTGGGATTAAAGGTGTATGCCACCACCACCCAGCGGTTGTGCTATTTTTAATGCAAATGGCAAGAGTGTCTATAATTTTCATTTCGTGTCTTCGCCTCTTCTGTGTCTTGGCTCTGGAATCTGATGATTACCGCTAGTGCCCTGGTAGCCAAAGCAGAAAGAATGACAAGAGGCAAGGAAAGAGTAAATTTGGGGGATATTATTTTCAAGTGTGTAACTTTTGTTTACGCTGCATTTGTTTAACTCTGTGAAGCTGTGTTACTGTGCCTGTCTAAAACACCTGGTGGTCCTAATAAAAAGATGAATGGCCAATAGCAAGGCAGGAGCATAGGCAGGGCTGGCAGGCAGAGAGGATAAATAGAAGGAGAACTCTGAGAGGAGGGAGAATGAGGACCAAGGGAACAAGAACAGGAGGACATCAGGGGTCAGCCACCCAGTCACCCAGCCAGACATGGAGTAAGAAGGAAAGTAAGATATACAGAAGGAAAGAGAAAAACCCAGAGTCAGGATGATTTAAAATAAGAAAAGCTGGCAAGAAACAGGCCATGCTAAGACTGGGCATTCATAACTAAGAATAAGCCTCTGTGTGTGATTTATTTGGGAGCTGGATGGTGGGCCCCCCAAAAGAGTCCAAAGTGTAAAACATCACACAACGGGCGGAACAGCCTGGCTCTACACAAGAAGAAGCACACAGTGCTGTCTGCCTAACCATCTTGTCAGCTGTCTCAAGACAGGTGTGACAGCAAGTCACGTTAAACAGGAAACAAAGGCAGTCTGACAAGAAGACAGTCTGATCTGATAATCCGCTTGATAAGGAAGACTGCTTTGCCAGCGGAGTGTTAGGAAGAGAAATTTCCTACTGATTCATTCAACAAAATCTATGATTAAATGGATAACTAAGTTAAGTATAAAGTGGGTGGGGAGAGCAAACCAGTTTACGTGCATGGGTCTTAGGAAAAATTTTATTTTCCAATGTTGAGTGTATCTGGTTAAAATGTTCTTTTTTTTCGGTTTTTTGAGACAGGGTTTCTCTGTGGCTTTGGAGCCTGTCCTGGAACTAGCTCATGTAGACCAGGCTGGGCTCAAACTCACAGAGATCCGCCTGCCTCTGCCTCCCGAGTGCTGGGATTAAAGTGCGCCACCACCGCCCGGCCTTGGTTAAAATGTTCTAAGCAGAATAACAGTTAATACTTATTACTAACTTTTGGGACTACCTTTAAGGAGTTCTGTGTTTTTTAAATTTTAAAATTACATTTATTAGATATGTTTTCTGTATTCATGTGCCATGGCACACATGTGGAGTCAGAGGACAGGAGTCGCAGGGCAATCTGAAAGATTATTTTAAGGTGTCCACATTTATATACATACACACACACACAGACATATACACATCTTTGTAGTGCTGGTCAGGCAGCTGCAGACATCAGTGATGGATTGCTGCTGTATAGGAGGCCTTGAACCTGACTAACCTGAGATATATGCTTGGCCTGGGAGTTCCATCTTTGCAGCTGCTAAGCTTGTGATGAATGATTCACTGTCTGTCTGTTCATCTATCTGTCATCTTTGAGACAGAGGCTAACTTCTAGCAGAGGATGACCTTGAGCTTCTGACCCTCCTGCCTCTACTTTCTGAGGAGGTGCTGGGATTCCAGGTGTCTGCCACGGCCAGTGTCTGTGGTGCTGCGGATCTGAAGGGTTGTTTTCCTGCACGGAGCCGTGAGTTTGCTGGGACGGGCTCCAGCTGCTCAGGGCTCTTCCCTTGCCACAAAGGCTGCCTCTCTGTGAGGCGCAGGCTGGCGCTTCAGCTGAACTCGGGTGCCTTCTCCTTGGCTTCGCTTTTCTCAGATCATTCTCCTTCTGTTTATGGAGCCTGTCTTGGCTCTTAGAGGCCTCAACAGGCTCCATCTGCACATTAATTCTCCTGGCAAGAATTTTGCCTTTAACTTGCTTGTTTACAACGCCGTCAGCATGCTGAGTGGACACTGTAGACTCCTCCAAGTTTGCCATGGTGACACTTATGGGCGTTCCTTTTTGAACAGTGTGAATTCCCCTGATGTCTATAATGTGACTCCTCTCATCTCACATATCTGTGGCCAAAGGAATAGCTCCATGTTTCCTGAAGAGGCTATAGAACAAAGATCAGGGCACTTCTCTCTCTTTGTGTTTGTCATTTTGTTGTATTGCAGGAAGATAGCTGCCACAGCCAAAAAGCATCTCTAAGGATTTTAAAGTGTGCACAGAGGGTATGTAACATTTAGAAATTGCTTGAAAGGTTTCTAGGCAAAATAAAACCCAAGCTAGATGTGGTGGCACACACCTTTAATCCCAGAACTCGGGAGGCAGAGGCAGGGGAATGTCTGAGTTTGAGGCCAGCCTGGTCTACAGAGTGAGTTCTGGGATAAGCAGGGCTGCACAGGGAAACCCTGTCTCAAAAAAAAAAAATCATTTAAACAGACGACCCGCCGCCCCTCAAAACAGTGAAGAACAGTGTAGTGGCAGACAGCTTTGTGAAGGAAGGAAGGCAGTCTTTGAAGAGGAGACAGTCACCTTCAGCTGACTGCTGACTGATGCAAGACCAGAGAGACGGACGAGCAGAAAGAGGAACATGTAGGAAGAAACAAGCAGGAAGGACGGGGGGGGGGCAGTGGCTGTCCCGCTGGAGGAGAGGTGAGAGGGGACCACAGGAGCTGAGTGGAGAAGCAGGTAGCTACAGACATCGACTGTGTGACTGCTGATGGGTGATGGGGTTTGAAAAGGCTTATCTGGGGTGTTCCCACTGCTCAGCCACAGCACGGCTTCTGAACCTTGGCACTGTTGATAGTTGGGACCTGATAATTCCTTTTTATGAAGTCATGCCCTGGGCATTATAAGATATTTGGGACACCCATGTCATCAGTTCACCAGGTGCCAGTGGCATATACCCATGTACCCCATGTAATGATAAAGCATGAGATTACCTAAACAATAAAATTCCCCTGTTGACCCTCATTTTGCAAACCAGTCAGTCAGAGTATCTTCTTTGGGAGGATTAGTTTTGGGGACATAAGATTATATAGAGAAAGGACTTGGTAGCCAAACCCGGTAAGCTTGTCTCATAGGGGTTTTGCTTAGAGAGAATTCGTATGTGACATGTGGTATGTGGCACTGTCTTCTAGGAAGGGGCGACAAAGAGAACAAGGTGGGGAAGTGGGATGCTTGATTCTGGGAGCTGCTGCCCAAGGCCAGGGTGGGAAGAACACAAATCTCAAGAACATCCAAGCAGGCGTCCTGCTTACAGAGACACCCGCCATGGCCTACATGCAGCAATGTGGCTCAGTGTATGGAGGGTCCCAAAGGAGGCCCTGAAGTAACATAGGTAACTGCTCATGAAGAAGATTTTCCTATCACCTTGAAGTAGCAAGGGTATGAAGAGGAGACATGGTCCTGATAGGAGGGCAGGAGACTTCAGACCTCATGACCAGAACCACCAGCAGAGCTGAGACACAGCGGCCGCAAAGGCTACCACATGCACGGCTTGGAATAAGAGGACCAATGGCCTTACTGGTCTATTCCTCAAGAATTAATCAACACCCAGTGGCCTTAGACAGCCCTGCCCTTCTAGGTCTTCTTCTTCCCTGGCTAGCTCCAACCTGTGTCTGCAACTCTCCCCTGTCAGATATCCCACAGTCCTGACATTTTTTTTTTTTTTGGTTTTTCGAGACAGGGTTTCTCTGTGGCTTTGAAGCCTGTCCTGGAACTAGCTCTTGTAGACCAGGCTGGCCTCGAACTCACAGAGATCCTCCTGCCTCTGCCTCCCGAGTGCTGGGATTAAAGATGTGCGCCACCACCGCCCGGCTTTTTTTTTTATTTTTTATTTTTTTTGGTCCTGGCATTTTTAACATCCATTGCAATTTAGATTTCATCTTGATAGTTTCAGACAACGGCTTTCCCTTTCCTCCTTGCCAGGAGAGCCTTGGCGCATGCCTCCATGTTCCCATCATCCTTGTGTTTTTAATGCAGGCAAAACCAGTAGAAGTAAACTGTGCTGCCAACTTCTGCAGCCAGCCAGTTCAAGATGTAGCCTGACCCTGTTTTATCATAGGGACAGTGGCTGAATCTGAGAAACCTTTTTTTTTTCTTTTTTGAGACAGGGTCTCACTATGTAGCCCTGGATGGCCTAGAATTTGTGATAGAGACCAGCTGACCGGCCTCGAGCTCACAGAGATCCACCTGCTTCTGTCTCCCAAGCACTGGAGGTAAAGGTGTGCGCCACCACACCCAGCCTGAGAAAACATTTTTAGCGGTTGTTTTTGATCACGGAACCCTTCATTAGCAATCTCAGTCCAGGCTCACTCCATCCAAATGAATTTGTGTTTTCCCAAGTTGCACCTGATGATGGGCAGGATTTTGTTCCCAGGATACCTTTCCAATTGTGCCAGTGGAGAGAAAATGATGTCCTAGGTGGAGTCCCTAGGGACATCCCAGTCACAGTCCATCATGAAAGGAATTCAGAGCAGGAACCCAGAGGCAGGAACCATAATAGAGGTTTGCTCTCCATGGCTTGCTCAGTTTGCTTTCTTATACAACCCAGGACCACCTACCTAGGGATGACACCACCCACAATGGGCTGGGTCTTCTGACATCAACCATGTCAAGATTTCCCTTAGTCAAGAAAATAACCGATAATATTATTATTATTAGGATAGTTCTATTACACGTTGAATTTAACATCTGCTTGACAAAAGGTGAGTGCATGTCATATGAGACTATTGCTTCTTTGGATCTCCTTAAATCTAAAATTTCCACAGGAGTTCATTCAGATCTTGCACAACCTTGGTGATATCTATCATTTGCCAATTCCTGTAAGGTTACTGGATAAATTAAAGTTGATTATTTGAAACCCTTAGGCTGTTCCTCTCTAACCTTATAATGCAATGCTGAAATTGGTTCTTCTATAAATTCCTCTGTCTGGATCTGAATATCTCTAAGATCTGTTTTAATAAGTTTTTCTAAGGCCTTCATCTTGGTACTCATATCAACCAACTTTTTAAAGGATAAATCGAGGACTATCAAACCCAAAACAAAGATTATTAAAATGAAAATTAACATTATGTCAATCCCAGTTGATTATCCCTTCATTTACTTGTTCCAAATCTAAAACATGCATTGCATAATCATACAGAGACCTAACTCTCTCCAGTGTAATAGTGTTTCCCATTTTTAGCATGGGAAAAAACTTTCTCTTTTTTATATATTTTAATTCTTTTCACTTTATTTTTATGATGACAAATAATTGTCAAGTTTATTTCCTTTTTTGTTTGCTATTTAAATACAAAGCTAAGCCACAAACAAGTACAACCAAGACATTTTATCTCACAGTTACACCCTCCTATCAGATCCTCCTCCAAGTCTGACCACTGACCAGACTGGCAAGGGGTATGGGGAAGACTTTCTTAGGTAGCACCATCAAGAGGCTGGGAGATGAGGGAGGTGTTGGGGACAAGGGTAAGTTCTCATACCTAGCTCCAGAGCCCCAGCCCCAAGATAGAAGGTAACCACCTACTTGTGCTATCACAGGTTAAGAATGATCACAATGATTCTCTGGCTGCCAGGCACCCTAGTACCACACACATCTGATGCCTCCAGGGATCCTGGGCTGCAGCATCTTCATGGGATACAGGGGTTGTGCCTTGGTAGCAGGTAGAGAACTTTCCATGCAGCAGAATCAGGGTTGCAGATGGAGGGTGGATGGGTGGGTAGGTGTGTATGGACTTAGTAATTTCTGGTCCCACTACAAAAATCTTACTTTTGATTAGAAGAGTAACATCTCAAATCTTCTCTACACAAACCATCCAGCCAAGCCAAAAAGCTTAAAAAAAAAAAAGAAGACCCAGAAGAAAACAGTCATTTCACTCCTTTCAAAACCTATATACATATAAGTTGTTTTCTGTGGGTTTTTTCATTTTTTAAAACGTTTTGTTGTTTTATTATTTTTTTAAAATAAATTCAGCATTCACATTTCTATAAAGAATTAATGCAGTTTCAGGAGACCTGCCCTGCTGGGGCAGGAGAACAGTGCTTTTCCCGGCCTGCCCATCCTGATGCTTCAAGGTGCTTGGAAAAGCCGAAAGCCTGTGGAAGAGGTCTGTTCCCAGCTGGGCTTCTGAGCCCCGGGCTCAGCAAGCTTTAGAGAAAGCAGAGGGGAAGACGAGCTTACTGAAAAAATTTTGCTAAAATATATTCACACACGTCAATGTGTACGCCTGTCAAGACACTGAGGAGAACAAGAGCTTGGAGACATCCCGTCCAGGCTGTGCGTGGGGGTTGGCAGCACCCTCACACCCGCCTGTCCTTGGACGTGGGGTGGGGGAGTCCTGGCTTTCATCTTGGGCAGAGCCCGGCTTCCTAGTTCACGTTCCACTCCGTTCTCTACACCTGTGCCGGCCGAGTCCTCGACTGCGCAGGAAGCACAAATGCTCAATTGTATGCAAAAAGGTACAATAACAACGAGAATATAAAAGTTTTGGTAATATAAGGCCATCTGTTCAAGTCCACTTTGGAAACCTTTAACAGATATTTAAATACTACATGAAAAGGCATCTTTAATAGACTTTTTAAAAATATCTGAAGTAATTAGCTAAGAGTAAGTGTGTGTAAAAAAAAAGCATTTCCCTTTGAGGGCACTTTGTCCTTTGAAGAAGGTGGCAGGGAGGCAGGGAGGCCACATGGTTAATGCTTCAGCCAAGGATAGGTCTCAGTGGAGGCCTTGCTGCAGTCACCATAGTCATACAGGAGCTCTTCCCCAGCTGCAATGTCGCAGGATGTGATGAGGATGAGAGGAGGCATGCCATTGATGTCATGCAGTTTGGTCTGGCAATTCCCACACTTAGTGTGATTGATCAGCCTTCCCAGGTGATTAGTTTCTTGAGTGGCATCCATGCAGTAAGTTTTGCTCAGATATTGAAAATAGTACATGTAGCAGCCTGTGAAGGGGTCTTGTGCATACAGAGCCTCCCACTTCTTGGCATCGGTGATCTCAATGAGGTCCCCATGGTATTCTACCACAAAGTCTCCCCAGGAGAACTGCTTGGTGGCAATTACATCCTGGGTGCTACAGGAGCTCCTTCTGCTCCTTCAGCCAATAGCCTTTAAGATACCAGCCCTTTTGGGCGTGGTCTCGTTTGCTTTAAAAAGCAGCAGTAGCTGTATGCTCGCTCTCTTGCTTCTGGCTTCTGGATGTTAGACTTCATTCCTGATCACGCAGAGGGCTGTTGTCTGGGACGGTGATCTGTAAGTTTTTTCCCTTTAAATGAATAACCATTTTATTAATCATAATTCCAAACTGGTGTGGGATTGTTTTGTGACTTATGCCTTCATCTGGTGCCCAACGTTTGGTTTTAAAATCCCCCCAGCTCGGCTGCCTGTCACCAGCTTGGCTTGGCACAAACCCTCCCTTAGCCACGGCCTGTGCGTGGAGCCAGCAGTACAATATAGAATATCGCACAGTGGCTTTTCTTGCTGCAGTTCTTTATATTTTCACTTTACATGCCTCGGATTGGCTTCAAGTCCCCATGCACCCTATCATTTGCCTCCCCATGTGGATTTAAACTCCACACCTCCCAGGCTTCATGGGCCCAGACAGTCTCTGCCTGCCTGGTTTGCTCTTTTCTGAGTGGTTTTTAAATCTCCCTTGCAGTGCAGTGCTTAAGCAGCATGAGGCAGAGCGCAAGTGGTTGCCAAACGCTGCAACCCCTTAGGGTGACTCTTTGTCACATGGAGGCATACGTGGCTTCAGGGTTGCTGTTCTTTACCCCTGGATTCTGGGTTTCTGGTTCCATGTATGGAATTGATTTAATTACATTTACTTTGTTGAGCAACTCATATTTCCCAGTTTTTAACAAATACTAAGGCAGACACTGAAACAGGACCCCGTTTCTGTCACCTTTGCATTGGTTCTAGTCATGAGTCAGCAACAGTGCCACCTGCTGGATAATAGGTAATATGGCAGTTTTTATTTCCATTGCAACTTTTACTGCTTTCTTTACTAATACAATGGATTATATCATGCGAGATTTATATGACTATGGGAATACCTCAATTTACTGGTTACTAGATTTCAGTTTTCTTCTGCATATTCTATCATTAAGGAAGAATATGGCACTCCTAAGAACAATACAATCTTTATGGACTAATAATGAATGGCTAGTTGAAAGGATTAAAATTATAGAAAATCAGAGGTTATCTGAACAAATGGATACTATGATAGGCAAAAGTGACTCCATATTCAAGGGTACTAGGCAGTTAGCTGAAAGGGTTCATACTGTTGAATTTGACGTTCAGAAGTTATCACAAAGTTTTGATAAGGTAACAGACAGAATGTACCTCCAGGATTGCAATCTACACAATATCCAAGAAAAGTTCAAGGAGGACATGTTATCATTGAAGGGAAACATTAAAACCTTGGAATCACAGGTGCAGAATGGGGACCAAAAAACTGATACCTTAGTGAAATCACTAGAAACATATGCAGGTGAGGAGATTCAGGCTTTACAAGAGACAATGATAAAAAGATTTGAAATGATTGAGGAAACTATTGGAGCTGGTGAGCAGAGTAAGAAGGCACAAGGACAGGATATAACATCACCACCGGCTGTTAGAACTGGTTTACCCAGGGTTTTAGCATCATACCCTGTAATTAACTCTGACAAAGCATCAACTTCTAAAGGCTCAAAGGGAGCCAAAGAAGGTAGATGGATGCCAATAGGAATGAATGATCTAAAAGAAATTAAGCAAGCTGTCATTAATTATGGCTTGCACTCTGCATTTGTTAAGGAAATGATAAGGACTTGGGCTTCTAATGTCAGAGCTACAACCCATGATTTCTCTCAGTTAGTGTCCTTAATATTGGATGATGGACCTTCCTTGATGTTTGGAATTTATTTCAGAGAAGAATCCAAACATATGGCACAGCAAGGAAGAGCAAAAGGTGTAGATGTTTCCCAAGATCAACTTCTTGGTGTAGGAGCGCATGCTGATCCACAGGTCCAAGCTCTTTATGACGAACAAGTATTGTCCCTATGCCACAAAGCAGCCTTGAATGCTTGGGATAGGATACAAGAACCAAGGAAAGGATCAAATCATATACCAGGGTTAGGCAGGGACAGAGAGAACCCTTTACTGACTTTTTGCAAAGATTAATTAAGGCTCTGAAAATAGGAGTAACAGACCCAGAATCTAGATGAATAATTCTTGAATCTCTGGCTTTTGAAAATGCAAACTTAGAATGTAAAAAGATAATTGGGCCTTTAAGGTCTAGATCAGCACCTATGGATGAATGGATTCAGCATACAATGAATGTTGAGACGTATGGCTATAATTATGAACCTTAGGTAGGAGAAGCGATTTCCAAAGCAATGAGGAGACATCAAATTGCCAAATGTTTTAATTGTGGTAAATTAGGACATCTGAAAAGGGATGGCAGGCAAGGAGTTTCTAGGAATAACATCTCTCTGGGAATGACAAAAATAGGAGACCTCGGACTTCAAGAGGAAGATGTTCAGTTCCTGGGAATTGGAACCCTATCTCGTGTAAAACAAAGCATGAGATGGGTTGAATGCATAGGGCCTGAAGGGCAAAGAGGAAGACTAAGGCCATACATAGCCAATACTGCAATAAATTTATGGGGCCATGACCTGCTACAGCAATGAAATACCCAGATTAACATTCCTGCAGTACCAGGAACTCATGATTCTGGGGAGGATATAATGAGGTATTATGGAAAAAGGTCACCAGCCATTCAGGCTGTACAAGAACATACAGCAACTAGCAAACATTTAAAGGTACCAACAGCCTTACCTTTAAAATGGTTAACTGAGAAGCTAATATGGATCAAGCAGTGGCCTCTAGCTGAAGATAAATTACAGGCTTTGAAACAGCTGGTATGAGAGCAACTAGATGCTCACCATAATGAAGAATCAACCAGCCCTTGGAATTCTCCTGTGTTTGTTGTAAAAAAAGAAATCTGGTAAATGGAGAATGGTGACAGATCTAAGAGCTGTCAACAACGTAATTCAACCTATGGGTCCTCTACAATCTGGAATTCCTTTGCCTTCTCTATTACCAAAAGGATGGCCTCTTATAGTTATTGATTTGAAAGACTGTTTTTTCACTATACCTTTACAAGAAAAGGATAGAGAAAAATTTCCCTGTACAGTGCCTACTTATAATAATGATCAGCCTACTAGGAGATAGCAATGCACTATCCTCCCACAGGGGATGCTCAATAGTCTCACATTATGCCAATATTTTGTAAGTCAGCCATTGGAAATAATTCGTAAGCAATTTCCTAAGTCTATAATTTACCATTACATGGTTGACATTTTGTTGTCTGATTCAAATAAAGATAATTTAGAAAGGATGTTTGAAGAAGTAAAGAAAGTCTTGCCTAAATGGGGATTACAAATTGCTCCTGAAAAGATTCAAAGAGGAGATTCTGTTAATTACCTAGGTTACAGAATAGGTTTACAGAAAATTAGAACACAAAAGGCACAAATTAGGAGAGACTGGTTACGGACTCTTAATGACTTTCAAAGATTGTTAGGAGACATTTCCAGTTTACAACCAGCTGTTGGGATAACACCTGATCTAATAGTACATTTAAACAAAACCTTAGATGGTGATAAAGATTTGAATAGTCCCAGAGAATTAACAGCTGAAGCAGAAAAGGAACTGACAATGGTTGAGGAAAAGTTACAGGAGGCAAATGTGGATAGGGTGCATCCAAATCTTAGTTGTATCCTAGTCATATTGCCTTCCAGAATTTCTCCTATGAGAATTTTAATGCAGAGGGAAGATATTATTTTAGAATGGATATTTATACCACATAAACCAAGTAAAAAATTAAAAACTTATTTGGAAAAAGTCTCTGAATTAATTATAAAAGGTAAACTGAGACTTCGTCAACTAGCAGGTATAGGTCCAGCAGAAATCATAGTGTCTTTTACTACTGATGAAATAAAAAAGTTATGGGAAAACAATGAACCATGGCAAAGAACTTGTGCTAATTTTTTGGGAGAAATTAATAGCAACTATCCCAAAAGTGATAGACTTAACCTCATAAAGAGAACTTCTTGGATTCTTCCTCGAATTGTACATGATGCTCCAATACCTGGAGCCCGTACATTTTATACTGATGCAAGTAAATCAGGGAGAGCAGGATACAAGTCAGAAGAATTAAATAAGGTGAAACAAAGCCCTTATAATTCTGTCCAGAAGGCAGAATTATATGCCATTCTTATGGTGCTAAGGGATTTTAAAGAAACTCTTAATATAGTTACAGATTCACAATATGCAGAAAGAGTTATCTTGCATATTGAAACTGCTGAATTTATACCAGATGATACAAAATTAACTTCATTATTCATCCAGGTGCAAGACATAATCAGGAATAGGCTTTGTCCTATGTATATAACACACATCTGATCCCATATGGGTCTGCCTGGTCCTTTAGCACAAGGTAATGCAGAAATTGATCAATTATTGATTGGAAGCGTGTTGCAGGCCTCAGAATTTCATAAAAAATATCACGTCAACAGCAAAGGTTCAAAGAAAGAGTTTTCTATTACATGGCAACAGGCTAAGGAGATTATAAAGACATGTCCTACTTGTTCTTTCTATAATCAAACACTGTTGCCTGCAGGAAGTAACCCAAAGGGTACTCAAAGGAATGAAATCTGGCAGATGGATGTGTTCTACTTTACGGAATTTGAAAAATTAAAATATGTACACCACACCATAGACACGTATTCAGGTTTTCAATGGGCAACTGCCCTGAGCTCAGAAAAGGCTGATTCAGTAATCACACATTTATTGGAAGTTATGGCCATCATGGGTATACCTGCACAAATAAAGACAGACAATGGTCCAGCATATGTATCTAAGAAAATGAAATGCTTTTTTGCTTATTATAATATAAAGCACGTTACAGGTATACCAAATAATCCTACAGGTCAGGCAGTTATAGAAAGGTCAAATTGTACAATAAAGTATATGCTGAACAAACAGAAAGGGATGGAAAATACACCCCAAATAGATTGCATAATGCTTTGTTAACCTTGAATTTTCTTAATGCTAATGAGAAAGGAAAACAGCAGCAGAGAGGCATTGAATAATGGAAAAAAACTTCTGAATTGAATCAACCAGTATATTTCAAGGATGTGTTGACCTCACAATGGAAACTAGGAGATGTACTACTCTGGGGAACAGGTTTCGCTCTTGTTTCCACAGGAGATGAAAAATTATGGATACCATGAAAATTAATAAAGATTTGTTTTGAAAAGGAGAAACCTATTGAAACAGAGAAATGACAGCTCATCCACACTGGTGATAACCATACAGGTGGTAAGAAAAGCATTTAGGATGGGGGCAGGGTCCTGTTCTTGTCTTTGCAGGAAAATACTCATCTTCAAGAATTCAAGAAACCCCTGACATTTGAATGATGACAGGTAGAAAAATCACTATCCAATAAGGTGTTTTAATTAATACATTTTCTGTGTGGTTATTTCAGGTGTAAGCTAGCTGGGCAGCTGAGACAAACAAGGGGCCCTCTCCTTTGCAACAATGGCTCAGTGGTTAAGAACATTTGTTGTTCTTGTAGAGGATCCAAGTTGGATTCCTAGCACCCACATGGTGGTTAACAACTAACTGTCACTATACCAGGACACCACCACTATACCAGGACACTGTCACTATGCCAGGACACTGTCTCTATGCCAGGAAATTGTCACTATACCAGCACACTGTGACTATGCCAGGACACTGTCTCTATGCCAGGGCACCGTCACTATACCCAGACACCATCACTATACCAGGACACTGTCACTATACAAGGACACCGTCTCTATGCCAGGGCACCATCACTATACCAGGACACCATCACTATACCAGGACACTGTCACTATACCAGGACATTGTCACTATACCAGGACACTGTCTCTATGCCAGAGCACCATCACTATACCAGGACACTGTCACTATACCAGGACATTGTCACTATACCAGGACACTGTCTCTATGCCAGAGCACCATCACTATACCAGGACAC
>PVIU01010954.1:0-67208 GCA_004026605.1 Ondatra zibethicus
ACAATTGAGTCACATACAGATGTATCATGAGTTCTGCAAAGAAGTCACTGGACACCTGAACATACTGTTTCTGGACAGGTTACATGACTCCAGTAAAGACTCAATGCAACTATGCTTGCCTACGCTAAGCCTGCCAAAGAATAGGCATGCTAGGCAGGTTACACCACTCCAGACATGGCTCAATGCAACCATGCTTGCCTACGCTAAGCCTGCCCAAGAATAGACACAGATAGGAGAGAGGTCCAAGAGCCCCGCCCCACCCCCAACAAACTACTGACCACTAATAAACTCTGAGAATGGAAAGCCACTACCAGCACTTGTGTAATCTCCTACAAGGCTCCCATGGAAAGTTCTAACCCCATGGTCACACAGACAGCCCTTTTTAAACTCACTGGGTCACAAAACAAAACAATACATAAATACGGAAAAGGGCCTTGTAGTTGGGAGAGGGGGTTGATAAGGATGGGAGGGAAAGGAAGGAGGGTGAAGGGAGAAAAATTAGAACACACTGCATTTATGTATGATTTTGTTAAAGACAAAATTTAATAAGTAAAAGGACACTGGACACTTCTCCTTTCCACACACAAAACAACAAAAATAAGGCAGAGACTGCTTTCATCTCTCCTAGTGGGATATACACTCAGAGGCACACTCAGTCAGAGTTCAGGTGCCACAGGGTAAGTCATGTGACTTTGTAAAAAGCAGCCACAGCCGGGCTTGGTGTTTCCATCTGTGATGGTTAAACTTGGTGCCAACTTAACTGGGATCAGCTAAGAGAAACGCCTGGGAGAAGGTCTGAGAGGGAATTTTCTAGGAGTCACTGAGGAAGGACGAGGTTTAGAGTAGACAGCGCCTCTGTTGGAGACTCCGGTGGAAAGAGGCCTGAGGGGGAAACTGATGCTTTCGCCTGCATGCTTTGCACCTTGCTGGAAAGTGCAGCTGCTCTGATGCTGCTGCTTCAGCCATCTTTCTCTGACCTTCCAACACAGGCTGAAGACCAAAGCTCTCCAGTAATCCTCTAGGCCTTCAGGGCCATATTTGGAACTACTGAGAAATCTTGTCCTGTGGGCTGAGCAGTTACTGGGTTCCCAGCTTCCCCCTCGTGAATATAGCCAGAGTTGGGCTCCCCAGCCTGTATCCTGCAAGCCTATCTAATAATATCCTTTTGTCTGTTATGTTCCTCTGGAGAACCCAGGCTAACACATCATCTTTATGAGAACTATAGCGGACCTCCCAGCCTCCCATCTCCCCAGGCCTGAGGGGATCTGCACCACCCTCCCCTCAGACCATCCAGGGAAAGAGACTCCCTCCCTCCCTCCCTCCCTTCCTTCCTCCCTCCCTCTCTCCCTCTTTTCCTCCCTCCCTCCCCCTGGATGCCTTCAACTCCCTCCCTCCTCAAATCCAGTTTTCCAGAAACCGAAATAAGCCCAGTTCAGCGGACAAATCAGCTCAAGAAATTGTCAGAGCAAATTGTCTTGTCAGTCACTTGCCAACAGGGCCTTGGAGATTCACCTGAGCCGCTCACAGGAAGGAATGATTTGTAAGCTTTGAATCCCAGAGGAAATGCCCACAGAAATCTCAACATCTCTGTTATCATGGGAGAGACAGGAGGAGCCAGTCAGGAATCACTTCCCTCCCTCACTGGCACTTCTGCCGCTGGCCCTACTGGCCCACCATTAGATGGGCAGCTGGTTCCTGTCTAGTGTACCACTCTGACCCAGCTCTTGAACCCACACAGACCTTCTTCTCAGGAACCCCTACCCCTCCCTCTAAAGTCTGCATAGACTACAGAGAAGAATTATAACAGCAGGCTGAAGCAACACTAACTAAGCAAATATGATTACTCTCAAGTTAAAATTTCTCATAGGGGCCACAGAGATGCGTCAATAGGCAAAGGAGCTAGTTGTGAGAACTTGATAACCTGAGTTCGATCCCAAGAGACAGTGTGAAAATCCCAATGTGGTGCCACGTCATAACCTCAGCACTCCTACAGCAAGGCGGGAGGCAGAGACAGGAGATTGGGCTAGAAGCTCATGGCCCAGCCTAGAGAACGCAGCACAGTGGAAGCAAGAGACGCTGCTTCGAAAACACAGTTGTGAGAACCCACCTTTCCTCTGCCCTCCTCAGACAACCATGACATGTATATGTAAGTCCATACACAGACATCACACATGTGCATGCATGTACACACATACACGCACACACACGCACGCGTGCGCACACACACACACAGAGCACAGCAATAATAAGGAATTTTCATTTTCATATAGCTGTACTGAGACTACACACAGAAAAAGATCCAGGTGAAAAACTTGCCCCTGTTAAGATTTGTAGAATTTGCAATCCCCTGTGACAGATCCACACCTCAAAGCACAGCTTTGAAAGGTGGGTTATTATACGTCTAATGTATACATTAATATCCTTTGAGATTTTAGCATTAAAGGTGGATTTTTTTAAGTGCTCTTTGGTGTCACTTGTGAACATCCCACTTAACAATAGGTATTTCCTATGCCATCTGCTATGAAAATAATAAGAAATTTAAATCCACTGTTGCAAAGCCCCCTCCTAATATATTTCAAATGGATTTCCCATTGCTTGTGTGGAGTGGAGACAGGGCTGGATATTTGGGGAATTCGATGTTTGATGCCATTTCTTGCATCTGGGGACATTCCTTACCCTCTCCTCCATCCTTCTGTCTTCCCAGCTTCTAATTCCCTTGTAAGAATCATTTTCTGTTTCTGTAATAAAATACCAGCCAGGTGGTGGTAGTACCTACCTTTGATTCCAGTACTTGGGAGACATATGCAGGGGCATCTCTGAGATCTAAGCTAGCCTAGTCCTGTTCTAGGACAGTCAGGGTTCACAGAAAGACCACATCTTGAAAAATAAAATTGCCCAAGACTAGATAACTATAAAATAAAGAGGTGTACTTTGAGGCTGGAAGCTTGATCAGTTCTCCACGGCAAATGACATCATCAGCTCAGAACATGGCAGGTGACATCATCAGTTCACAACATGGCAGATGATGTCATGGTGGGAGAAAGAAAGATCACATGGCAAGACAGGAAGTGGGGGAGGAGTCTAACAACTGGCTCTCAAACAGACTATGTCATTTTATGAGATCAGTATTAACAATTCCAGTGGTCGTGCCCCTGGCAAATTAATCATCTCTCATTTGGCCCCACCCCTTAAGTCTACCACTTCTTAATTCTATCACATTGGAGATCAAGAATCCAATACATAAACGGGGAAACAAACTACATGCTAACCATAGCCCTTTTCCCTTAGGGACCCAGTCTCTTTCCAAGGACACTTACATTTTGTCTTGGTACAGCTTCCTCCCTGCGTCAGCCTTCTGAGTCACAAAACAGAGTGTGAACAAGGGACATTGGCCATGGGCGAGTATATTGTTGCAACTTTTCTCTAAACCCAAAACCATTCAAAGTGAAACATTTACTTAGAAATGAAAGAGCCAGTGAAAGTGATGGCTCCCAAATCTCCATTCAGATGTCCTGTAGCTGATTTCCTCACAAGCTTATGTGAGTCACAGCCACACTGCGTCGTAGCAGGCAATAATTCTTCCCACATGACAAAAGATCATTCCTTCTGTTAATACAACCATGACCTTGTCCTTTGAGAAAAATGACTCCTGCACATGTTGGAATGAGCAGTGGACTCTGTTACAGTTGTGAATGATACTCTCTCAGAGGGCAGAGCCCAAGCTCAGATGTTAGAGTTTCTAGTTTCAGATCTCTCTCTCTCTCTCTCTCTCTCTCTCTCTCTCTCTCTCTCTCTCTCTCTCTAACACACACACACACACACTCAAGCCTTCATCTACCTATAATGATGAGGGGAGGTAATTCCAGTGCATCTTACCACATCACAACAATCAAACTAATCTGACCTATCAACCATCCACCCTCTGTATCCTTGGGTTTCACACCTGTCACCCTCTGTACCCAAGGGTTTCACATCATGGATTAGACCAAGTATGGACTGAAAATATTTGAAAATAAATTCTATGTGTGTATTACACATAGAAGCTTTTTCTTATTTTCTGATCAGCACATTGAAATAGTTTATATAATAATGACATCACATTAGGTACTATAAGCAATGTAATGACATCTTAAAATGCATGCAAGAACACATGGTTATTTGCAATATAATGCCATTTTGTAGAAAGGATGCCATAGAATGTGGTGTCATCAGGGAGCCTAGGAACCAATCATCTGAAGATACCAAGGACTGACTACATTTAGAATTATTTGACTAGTATTATATTGTGTACATTGATGCAATCATTTCATACTATTTGGACACCATGGCTACAAGAGAGATCGGGATCCAGTTTCTTTGAGCCTGCATAGAAGCCCTATCAGGAAAGTCTCCAACCTCAATTCACAGATTTAAAGCTTATTCAGAGAGTAAGGCCATTTTCCCAAGGAGACATTAATGTCAGTCAGTAAAGCTAAGGCTTTAGTCCCAAGCCTCTGCAGAGATCAGAGTTTAGTGTTTGTCCCCAAGGTCATGCCAAAAATAACACAGGCTGGCTTAGACCAATGACTTAGCACTTGTTGTTGAATTATGTTTCCAAATTATTATTAATAAGCGAGCCAAAAATAATTCTGAAGACTCAAACTTAGAAAACCTTCTTATAGAGCAAAGGCACCTAGAGAAACCAGTGCATTGATGGAGGCAGGGCCTGAGGAAAGAGCAGATGCAGCTTGCTGTAATTCTCTAGATCAGCTGGGCTGAACCCAAAATATGCAGGGACAAGGGGTAAAGTCTGAACCCAGGGTATATGGGGACATGGGACAAAGTCTGAACCTCTGTGCACATTCTAGTGCACAGGCACACGGAGGAAAAGTTGACTGCAGAGTACTTGGGATGACTTAGCTATGCTCTCTATTGCTATGATAAAACATATGACCAAATGATGTGGGATTCCCCTCTGTATGCTGTGAATACCATGCTTAGCAGAATAGAGCTAGGTGGGGAAAACTAAACTGAATGCTGGGAAAAAAGAAGGCAGAGTCAGTGAGAAGCCATGTAGCCCTGCCGGAGACAGATGCTGAAATTTTACCCGGTAAACCTCAGCCTCGTGGAAATAAACAGATTAATGGATATAGGTTAATTTAAGATATGAGTTAGCCAGAAATACACTTAAGCTATTGACCAAACAGTATTACAAATAATATGGTTTCTGTGTGGTTATTTCGGGGCTGAGCAGCTGGGAAAAAACAAGCAGTCTCCTACTACAACCAAAGTAAGCAATTTGAGAGGAAAGGGTTTATTCAGCTCACACTTCCAAATCACTGTTATCCATCAAAGAAAGTCAGGACAGGAACTCAAACAGGGCAGGATTCTGGGGGCAGGGGCCGATGCAGAGGCCATGGAGGGGTGCTGCTCACTGGCTTACTCCCCATGGCTTGCTCAGTCTGCTTTCTTATGGAACCTAGGAGCACCAGACCAGGGATGGTACCACCCACCATGAGCTGGACTCTCCCCCACTGATCACTAATTGAGAATATGCCTTAAAAGCTTGCCTGCAGCCCAAACTTATGGAGGCATTTTCCCAACTGAGATTCCATCCTCTCAGATAACTTGAGGAGCCTCTGCCAAGTTGACACAGACCTCTCCAGCACAAAGGGCATAGCAGAAAGGCTAGACCCTGAGCACACATGGGCACTGGGAAAGGCTGGACTTTGAGTACACAGAGGCACAGGGAAAAGGCTGGAGACTGAGTACACAGGGGCATGGGGGAAAGACTGAACTCTTAGCACACAGGGGCATGGGGGAAAGGCTGGACCCTGAGTACACAGGGGTGTGGTGGAAAGGCTGAACCCTGCATACACAGGGCACGGGGGAAAGGTAGACAACAAAATCTCCTGCAGTAATAGCCGCTTTTGATTGTGTTAGACTCTGCAAGGAGTGCTCATTTTGAAAAATCCCACTTAATCCCCCAAACAATCTGAAGTGATAGATCATTTTATTAGCTAGGATGTCTTAGTTACCATAATATTTTTGCAAAAACTTAGTGCAGCTTAAACACTAAAAGAACCATACAGGCAAGATGTTGTTTTAAGTTCTTGCTCTGAATGTTCCCTCCTATCCCAACACATGTTGCTCACAGATAAAATGCAAATAGTGGGGGACTCAGAAGACGGCCACTTTCAAATGCAAGATAAATGTCTTCCTGGTCTAGGAATGGCAGAAAAAGACAAAGAGAAAAGATAAGGTGAATTGCAGGTCTACTGGTTTCCAGCCAACAGATGGGGAGAGGTGGCTTAGGTCCTTTCCTATGGGACCAAAACAACTATGTGAGGTAGGGATTCTTACTCCAGCACCTCTGTGGGATGTGTCCTCATATCAGAAGAAAGGAGAAACGTCAGTGTGTCCAGCCCACTGTGTGAGAAAGTTGGGAAGTATGGAGTCTTTGAGCCAGAGACTGGGCAGACCAGCCATGTTCTAGGCTCTTCATTTTCATCTTCCTTTCTCTCCTCAAAGTACCAAGGCTTCACCTGCTAAAAGACACCAAGTACTCCAGCAGGGGTCTTAGCAGCTGGGCTGACAATGACTACACAGAAAAATGCGAGGGAGAGGGGAAATGAGGACTATACTTTGTCTCCTAAGGGGCCATGTATTGGCAGCTTGGTGTTCAATACCTCAGTGGATCATTTAAGAGATAGAGCCTAGGAGGCTGGACAGATGGGTCAGTGGTTCAGAGTGCTTCCTACTCCTTCATAGGACCTGAGTTTATATCTCAGTACTCACATCAGACAACTCACACCACCTGTCACTCCAGGAGGCTCTGAACCCTCTGGCCTCCTCAGGCTCTCTTCTCTGTCTCTCTGACTGTCTCTGTCTATCTCTGTCTGTCTCTGTCCCTGTCTCTCTCTCTCTCTCTCTCTGTCTCTCTCTCTCTCTCTCTCTGTGACTATTTTATAAGCAACCCTTTTAAAATGAAAAAAAATTACATTTATAAACAATCATTTTGGGAGTTCGGGCATAGTTTTCTCCAAACTGCTTCCTGCTGTTTGTTGGATGAAGTTATTTTAGGGTTCAGGGAGACTTTTGGGGGGTATTGTTTTATCAAACCACATTAGCCTGGAAGGAATAAACAGGTTCTCATCTTCTGTGGGAACAAAACCAGAACCTCTTTTCCAAAGCAACATATCCTGAGACCCAAATTTTGAAGTCAAGATACCTTTATGTTGGTTTAACTTAGCAGCCACCAGAATCAAATGTCTCTCTGCAGTCAAAAAATTCAAAGAAAATATAATAATATACATAATTCAGTCTCTTTGTATATTTTCCATTTTATGTAGCTTTTTACTCTATTATTTTTTAATATTTATTTTATTATCTTTATTCCTTCAATCTATGACTGTCTGTACTCTTTCTTCTCTATCTCTTAAGCCCACATACATTTATCCAACAGTGTGACCCATTCAGAGGTCTTTTTCATCTGAAAGCTTTTTTAGGTCTTATGTGGATCCATGCCCCAGATGGTGGGCACCATTATGTAAACAGAGACTACTCATTCATTTCCCTGCCATGTAGACCCAAATAATCACACAGCAATTATATTAATTATAACACTGTTTGGTCAATAGTTTATATTTCTAGCTAGCTCTTACATTAAAAATAAACTCACTTCTATTAATCTATGTATTGTCCTGAGGCTGTGGCTTACCAGTAAGGTTCCAGCGTCTTTCTCCTTAGGCAGCTACATGGCATCTCCCTGACTCCACCTACTCTCTATTTCTCTTCCAGCCTGGCTATATTCTGCCCTGCCATAGGCCAAAGCAGCTTCTTTATTAACCAATGATAATACAACATATTCATAGCAAAGAGAGAGGAATCCCACATCACACACTCACACATACATCCCCTCTCTCACACACATACACACACTTACATACGCTCTTACACATATACTCATTCACACACTCATACACATACTTGCATATCCTCTCTCACACACACTCATACACACACTCACTCACACACATACCCTTTCTTTCTCACACACACTCATACACTCACACATTCACACACACTAAATGTAATTTAAAATTTTAATTGTTACTTTACTACTCTTTAATTACTAAATTACAGCACCATCTAGAGTTCAGCCTAACAACAAGGTGAAAGACAGAGTGTCGAACTCCAGTATCTAAGTAGGGTCTTACCCGCAGACTAGAAATAAAGTCTGACCTTTGTCACAAATACTCATGTGCAAAGAGAAGAGTTGAGAGTGCAAAGCTCACTGATGAAGCCAGAAGAGCACAGTGTGTAGTTTCCAAGTCAGGGCAGGAGAGTGGGGAGAAATGAATAAAAGTCAATTCTGTCAGTTTAACAAAAATTTGAACAATAGAACTAACGCAAACCAGAAATTAAGAGAATCTTACTCACTAGCTGCCAGCATGAAGTGTGAATAGATAGACCAGCTATTCCAGAGCAGGCTATCAGATCAGACTTCTAAAAATCTAGCTGTGTGGTGCTTTCATATGACAGAGAGATTCAGAGTAAAGAACCAGAAAAGGAAACATCCTAGACAAACTTGAAGGGAAATCTGGTCTAGCAATGCTAATGGGAGCCAAAATGTGAAGCAAAAGCTTCAATAAGGTGTCATTATTATACACACTGATAAGGGGAATACACTCCACCAAACATACATAACAATCGTGAACTTCTATAAATTCAAATAGCCTGTATTAAATATGGGAAGCAAAAATTGGCAGAGTTACAGGGAGATATTGCAGATATCCAATCATGCAGGAAGGGCTTAGTGCCCTCCCCGAGAATCAGACCAAGCAACAAAGCTATGGACTATCTGAAGCACATAATTAAAAGACTTGGTGTAACAGATAATGTGGAGCCCTGCTTCAATCAAGCATGGGTATTCATTCTTCTCAGGCCCAGGATACACTTTATAAAACTTGACTTTGTATCAGGTCACAAAAATAGTATCAAAAAATTACAAAGAAACTATGTCACACACAGTGTGCTCTCCAACAAATGCAGAATTATAAGAGACTCCATCAATTAAGGTAGCTTAAAATACATTTTTTAAAATAAAAGCACACATTCCAAAATGACATGAGTGAAAAATGAATGCACAATGAGCATTTATTAAATATTTAAAACAGATGACAATGACTACACCTCATGTGAAATTTGTGGGGCATGATTAACATCATTCCTAGTGGAAATTTACCCTTCAACATATTTGTTAAAAACCGAGAAAGATTAAAAATGAACGAGTTCTTTATTTAACTCCTGAAGCCAAGAAAAAAAGTGGGTTGAGGGATGGCTCAATAGTAAAGAGCACTTGCTGCTCTTGGAGAGGACCCATGTTTAGTTCTTAGCATCCACATCAGACAGCTCACACCTACCTGTAACTGCGGCTCCACACACACCACAATAGAAAACTGAGAAAGAAATAAAATGTTTGAATAAACCAGTGACATCAGGGAAATGGAGTAGTCCAAAGCCTTCTACCTTCTCCCAAGTAAAGGAGACTATTAGAGGAACATGGTCTATGAAACCCTTGAAAGACGGGTGCTCTGAACAAAATACAAACAGAATGTAATTTCCCTGCCCTAATAAAATGTACATACCCCAAACCCCAAGTGAACATTCTAGATAATGCTATTTTAGCATCCTCCCCCGTCAAATCAGGAAAAAGACCAGAGTGGCTATACTTAGCATCAATTTTCAAAATTTTCAGGAGGACTAAACTAATGTGTAGAGAGCAAGGACCAGAAAGGAAGAAATAAATGCAAAAATTGTCATTATTTTTGACTGATAGGCTTTACCGCACAGAAAAATTCTTCCTAGATGGTTGATGAGTGAGTGAATGAATCAATGAATGAATGAAGATCAGATTGGTTCTGCTGGTTCAGTAACACACAGGTGAACCTCTGTTCCCCGGAAGTTCAGCTCAGAGGTCAGTTGACCTGCTTATCATACCTCACAGGTGTGCCTGTCAAAAGCCTGGGAAAGCCTTTCGGAATTACCTTGATTTAAAATGATGCAGCATTTTATCATGGGCATTTCACATGAATGTTAGTTTTCAAACACTCCACACACATATAACACACCAGTTAGTGGGTTTCTGGCTTCCCCTTCCATTTCGCCAGTGCCTCACTTGCCCCCTCCTGGTCCCTGCAGAGGAAGGTGCTGCATTCTGCAATGACGCAGTCCCTGCAGAGTGGGCATCAAGCCTCGGGGCTGAGAGACACCTGCTCTATTAAGGGATCCCCACGTTAGTGCCTCCCACACACATGTCATTGCTGTCGCTCAGTCAGATGTGACGAGTGAGGCTGACAGCCTTCCTGTCTGAGTCTGAGAAGGTGGGAGGCAGAATTGTGCCTGGAACCATTTTCCTGCCAAATGCAGGGGCTGGTTCCTTCCACAGCTGGGACAGCCATCATCTCCATTCAGCCGAGCCACCCCTTTCAGACTGACAGCGACCATGTAGAAAGTTTTATCTTTCTGAGGGGTGCCCAGTCCACAGGGCTACCATCTTACCACCTTCTGAGTCACTAATCAGGAGTCAGCCTTTCTCCTACTTCTTCTGCTGTCTTAGCCCAGGCAGCTGATGTTTATGGAAACCAACTCGTCCTAACCTTAGAAAAGAATAACAGCATTAGTCAGGCATAGAGATATACACACATAATCCTGGGCCTTCGGAAGCTGAGGCAGGAGATCACAAGTTCACCTGAGGCACCTACTATGACCTTGTCCCAATTAATTATTTAATTGATAAGAACAGCCTGAGTTCAAATTCTCACTCTTCTGCTTAGCATGAGTCCTTGGGGATGTCACATTGCCCTTTCCTAAGCTTCCGCTTCCTTTACTGTGAAGGCATTCAGAACACCTGCTTCCAGAATTCATGGAAGAATTAAGTGGCGACAATGCCCATAATGTGCTTGGCACAGTGCCTGGGACATTCTGTGTTGCCTGTAAAAGGCTGTAAACCAACACACAATCAGTGGGGTTCAATAGAGACAGGCTATAGGGTGTGAGAATGAATCCCCAAAGTCACGATTGTTTTGCTGGGAACAGGGTATGTTTTCTGGAGGAGGAGGATGCACCACTGAACAGGATCTGGGAAAACCTACCTTCTCTGGAGTGTGAGGAAAGGGGTGACGCTGTAGACTGGGGGAGTGTGAGCGTGCTAGCACTAAGAGAGCAGAATGTGGTGGGTGAGTACAGGCAAGCAGAAGGGCACCCACAGCTTGGACAGGCGACTGGAGCCTTAAGTGAGAGTTACTGTGCCATTCATGTGGGCACATAGTCTTTGCTATCTCTGGAGGAGCATGGAGTGGACAATCTGCCTGAACCCTGTGGTCTCTCATACTTCTCAGCCTCTCCTCCTGTCCTCCTTAGGAAGGGAGTACGCTGAAGGTACTCCTGCTTGTATTTGTCTCATGGTTCTCAGGCATCCATGTGTGGCCCAGCTCAGTGTTTGGTGAATGAATGGAATAAAGCTTTCCTTTCAAAGGACCAAGAGTTCCTCCCCCATCTGTCCCCACAAGGATGGATCAGAACCAAGGGCAAGAATGAAAATGCGTCTTCTCAGTGGGGATGGCACACTCTCAGGTTCTGGAATTCAGGCACTGGAGCTCCGAGCCAGGCTATCAGTCATGCGCACAGACCTGCATGACATATGATAATAGCCAACACTAAGGTCCACCAGACTTAGGGACAGCTGCCTCACACAATTAGTCCACATCCCAGCCATGTTCCCCATCTTGGAGACAGGAAAGCCATGTGGGATTATGTAGGCTTAATTCAGTGGGACTACAGTCCACATAGTCCCCTTCTTTATATTCTTTCAAGTTCAAGGTGACGCTAGGAGAAATTGTCACAAGAATAGGAGGGAGGGGAGTAGCATGGCACCTTCTCTCTGAAGGTCAGGTGAAAGACAGAATGCAGGATCACAGCTCACATATAACTACATCTCCCAGCTGCTAACCCACCCCACTGCTGCAGGAGTGCTGATAGGATTGTACCTCATTCAGTTCTTGTAAGGTCTCTTTGGGTGTGTTCCTTGTGTGGGTGGGTGTGGGCATAAGTTTGTGTATATGTTCTTGTGCATATACATTTATATGAGTGCTTGTACATGTGTGTTTGAAGACCAGAGGTCGACAACAGGTGTTTTGCTCAGTTATTCTACACCTTGTTTGATTTTGTTTTGAGGCAAGGTTTCTTGTCGAACCTAAAGTGCACAGATTCACTTGAACTAGCTGGCCAGGATCCTACAGGAAGCCTCCTGCCTCTGCCTCCCTATACTCTGGGAGTAGGGATCCACACATCAGATTTCTGCTGAAGACTGGAATTCATCCTGCACAGCAGAAGCTTCATGGACTGAACCATCTTCCCAACCCCTTATTCTTATAAGCCTTGGGCCAGGTATACGCTTATCTCTGCATTAAAAGATTCCTTTAAAATCATGCATCGCCAAGAATAGAGACAGCCTACAGTCCTGTGGAACCCGGTCAGTAGTTCCAGGGCATTTGTAACAGCCAGCGCTCTGGGTCAGTTCCAATATGGACACTAATGGGCATTTTTATTTATTTTGAATAAGAGAGAAGGGAAAGACATATATATTAGAACTCTGTTTCTTTGTCAATGTTGTGAGCCCCTTCTTGGCTAATTTGAAAGCATAATTTGGAATTCCATCAGCTATTTCCTTTACTCATTATATCATGACTACAAAGTTTCCTGATTCTTTGAATTTCTTATAAATTTTTATTTGCTTAACTAACATTTTCTTTATTACTTTCGTTTTTTAAAAGTATTTCATTTACTTGTTTGTGTATGCATGCGTGTATGTGTGTGTGTGTGTTTCTATCTGGCTGTATAGATGTGCATGTCATGAAACACATGTGAAGTCAGAGAACATCTTACAGGGTTCAGTTCTCTCCTTCCACTGTATGAGTTCCAGGGATCAAAGTCAGGATATCAGCCTTGGCAGCAAGCACCTTTCTTTACCTACTGAGCCATCTTGCCAGCCCATTTTAAACGTGTCTATCAATGAAATAATAAGTCAATCCCTGATTCATTGTACTTGCCAGAGTCTCTGGTATAACTGCCCTCCTTGAGGTTAACTGCAAGCCACCAATTCGATCCCAACATACATGGAGCTGAAGAGGATGTGCAGTAGAATGTGTTATGCTGTTTTCCACCATTAAGAGATAACACATATAAATAAACTCAAGCACATAGGCCATGAAACCTAGCAAAATACTCAGCAAGTGCTGGGTTTTAAGTTCTTATCATTGTTGCTTTTAATGTGATTTACTTACTTGTAAGCTTACATACTATAATTTTTAGTAATGGCTGTGTTTAACAGTTGGATCGGGGAAACTTTGATATTTAATAATGTACTCTCCAGAGCTGTTATGAGCCAGCTCAGCACACCATTGGGTGCAGCTGCCTCCCTCCATGATGCCAGCTTGTCCTTTGCTCTCCCTAAGTGCTCATTCAGCAATCACACTGCTAGCCTGCAGTGGCTTCAGACTCAACATCAGGCACAGAAGCAGCAAGCCCACTAGAGGTCTTTCCAGATCCCATGGCTGTGCACAGTGCTTGTCGTGTTGTCCTCCTGTGGAACTCAGGCATTTCTGCTCCAGCACGTTAGTGCTGATTGACACACAGAGAAAGGGATTTCTCAAAATCACACACACACACACACACACAGAGAGAGAGAGAGAGAGAGAGAGAGAGAGAGAGAGAGAGAGAGAGAGAGTTGGTAGTGTTAAGAAACACCTGATTCATGCAGGAATCTAAACTGGCAAGTGCCCTGTACCCCCAGCCTTGCATGGGAAAATACTACAATATGCTGGACCAGCTTTCAGGTGCCAGCCCATGTAGCAACAGCACCAGAGACAGCTAGACCCTACCCACTAGCAGGCAGATCAAGCAAAGGGAGCAGCTTGGCTGCTTGACTGTTTAGGACTGAGTCTGCACCAAGGTTTTTCTTTTATACACATAATCCAAAATCCCCGCATCTTTTCATTTGTTGAGATTATCTTTAAAATATGACAAGTAAGGGACCCATTGCATGCTGATCTGAAAGTAGAACGTATGGCCATATTCTCGCTTACAAAGTTGGACATCCAAGTTGCAGAAGCTCAACTCACTTCTGAATCCTTCCCTGCCAAGCTTCCTAAGCCTCTTCCAGAAGGATTGTGTGCGAATTACTTTTCTGTTGTTGTGATAAGATACCATGGCCAAAGGCAACTTACAGAAGCAAAGGTTTATTTTGACTTATGGTTCCAGAGGGATAAGAGTCCATCATGGCAGAGAGGCATGACTGTAAGAAATAGGCATGGCAGCAGGGCCAGGAACCTGAGAGATCACATCTTCAACTGCAAACATGAAACAGAAAGACTGAATTGGAATGTGGTTGTATACTTTCCAAGCCCAACAACACTGGCATGCTTCCTCCAGCAAGACCAGATCTCTTACACCTCTCCAACTAGCATCACTAACTGAGGACCAAGTGTTTGAACACAGGAGCCTATGGGGAACATTTCTCATTCAAGCCACCATAGATTGTGCTTAGAGTTTTAAGCATGACTCTAAAGCCATGAAAATGAAGTCCACCAGTTGGACATGGTTTGGAGTTGGAAGTTGACATACAGAATGCAGAGGGACTTAGAGTCTACTCAGTGATCAAGTGATCAAGCCTAGAATGCACAAGACCTATCACCACACTGCAAAACAAAGACCAGAAGAGCAAAACAAAGACCAAAAGAGCACCAGCCATCTGCACGATGCTTGAGTCGGGTTAGAGCCTTATTACAGTGAGCAGAACTTTTTAAACTCTGAGAAGTTCCTTTTTCTTCAGACACAACTCTGCTATCTCTGGACAAATAAGGCTTTGGACACATGGTCTTCTTAACCTCTGATGCCCAAAAGTATTGGAGAATATCACAGATTTTGATCACTGAGCAGATGGTATCTTCCTTGGGTAAGGAACTTCAAAACTCTTCTAAGTGTCCTCTGGGGTGTTCAAGGTGAGAACCTGGGTGTCATCATGGAATCTGCAAACTCAAGCCCTGCATCAAGACAACTGGCTACAGGGACATCAACCACAGCTCAGCTTCCAAGGCAGAGTGGGGAACGGAGCCCAGGGAGTGTCATGAGCTTTGCAGTCAGGCAAACCTGTGAGTGTGCATGTGCATGTGTGCACATGTTCCCACATGGGGAGGTGGATGCCTCAGTTCTTTCTTCAGTCATCAAATGGACCTCCCTTTATTAGGATTAAGGACAGCATGCAATAATACACGCAAAGCACCCATCACAGAACCTGAGCCCAAGAAACACCCCAAATTCTAAGGTATTGGTCTGTACACAGTGCTCAGCTGCCAAGTCCCCTTTGTTTCTAAGTATAAGTCTGAGTAGAATTTTTATGCCTTGTTTTGGAGAAGGGAAGCCAAGCTATCCTTTCCCCAGCATCACATGGTGGTGGAGTCAGGAATGAGATGGCAGCTGGAAGTCCTTTAGTCACATTTCATCTTCTCAGATCTCTTTACCTCTGTTCTCCCACAACCTTTGAGGCATATAGTGACAAGGTTCTGTTACCATTCTTCTGCAAAGTTTCCATAAAGAAAGACCCTGTATTTCCTAAAGGGCACACACACACACACACACACACACACACACACACACACACCAGGGAGCCGCTCTGCACCACTGGAGCAGGAGAAATAAATCCTCTTCCAATCTGCTTCGATGCAGTCCAGAGACCAGGAAGCACCTCCTGCTCCAGCCCCCGCAGAGGCCATATGGGCCTGGACAAGGCAGGATTAAGTGTTCCTGCATGAGGGGGTGGAAAGGCAGCTGCTCTCATGACCAAAGGCTCCAAAGAGGGAGATTTCTCTACCTGCTGCAGCAGATGAACAGTGCTTGCTGATTGGCTGCTCAGGGGAAAACACCACCATCCATCTCTGGTCCCTAATGAAGGGTGGAAGCCTGGGACCCATCATCCGAGTCAGCACCATGGAGAGCTGCCGGCTCCTGGGCTGAGCACACAGCTGCTCTCAGTCTGGCAGAAGGAATGGGAGAGGCAGAAACGGACTTAAAAAAAAAAAGAACAGATAGACTGAAAGAGAGAGAGAGCTCAGAATGAAGGACAGAAACAGACAGATAAGCAAAGACATACAGGCTGAGTTAGAGAGGACTACAGGATAGCATGCAAAGATAGTTGGATAGAATTTAAATCTAGGCTAAACAACACAAACGGGAACGAACAAGTCTCAAGCACTTGTGCCCTGTGCATTGCGTCTCTTGACCATCACCATTATCCTAGAGAGGGGGTACTGAAACCATCCTGCCAACAGAGGTCTCCTTCCAGCACTTGGAAAAGAACTGGGCTGTCAATGCTGGAAATGCCTCCAGCATCCCATGGAGCAAGATCTTTGGGAAATTCATCTTCCTCTACTCTGCAGTCAAGCAAGTCTCTAAAACATCAGGGCTGTAGCTGTCTCAGGCCCTTGGCACTTGCTGTTCCTCCTGCCTGGAGCTCTGTTCCCCACGTCTTCTTCATGGCTCCACTCCTCAGAGAGGGTGCCCTTGTGTTTCTGGTGTCAGGCACACACACACACACACACACACACACACACACACACACACACACACACCATGTACTTACCTGAGTGATTTATTTGCCTGTTGACTTTTCTCTCTCCCACAAGAGTCCTGTTGCATCATGAGTGGGGCTCTCTCTTCTTCATGCTTGTATTTCTGAATGAAAGCACTTCATTAACATATGCAAACACAGTCTGAATGAAGAAATACTTCTAAAACCAAGGCCCATTGGCTGGATACTGACAAGGAGCCAGAGGTTTTCAGCTGAGCAAATTGTGCCCCTCTCTACCAGGCCTCCATGCCAGAGGCCCCATGGGGATGCACTCTGCTGATTGGATCCCCTTTAGTCCTCATAATAATTTATCACAGAACTGTGGGTACATGGGTGGGTCAAGAGAACTCACCCAATGGTGGGGCCACCAAATCTCCATCATACCAGTCTCTCTAGTGAACAAGATATTGTGATGCCTGGATTCTATTTCCACAAAAAGCTTTTTTCTCCCTTCACAGATAAGAAGCAAGGCCACCTTTACACTACAGGCAAAGGCACCTGAGCTCGGACACACCTGGAATGTCTCTCTTGTGTTTTGAGTGCTTCTTCTGAAAGCTGAGCTCTTTCCATTGGAGAGTGACTTATGTGGACAGACACCCCTCACTTTGTTGTATACAATCTCTCAAGTTTCTTTTCATGGAAGATTTGTCTCTTTTGCTCTGAACTTTTCTGTCACCCCACAAGGGTTGTAGCCAGGAATCTTACTAGTAGAAAAGTCCTTTTTTCCCCCTGTACTTTACTCTGGTTGAGTTGAAAATCTAAGAGAGATTGCTCTATTGGGGGCATAAGAACACATTGTAAAACTAAGCTGTTGTCGTTAAGAAGTGGGTGGTAGATCTCATATTAACAGGCAACACACGTGTTACTATGACTACAGCTTTTAAAAAATTATGAGCAAGCCAAGTGTCTTCTATTATTCATAAAGAAAAGATAATGTTTTGCCATCATGGAAAGATGTGCCCCAAATCCAGACTTGCCTTCTTTCATCGGCATGTATGGAAGGGAATAGCACTTCACTGTGTTTTGTCAAGGATGCCAGCTCTCCAGAGACTCTTGGAACACTGTTGATGACTGAGTATTCACAATGCTAGAGACAACTTCTCAAGGGCAGTATTCTCGGTGCTGTGCAGTCTAATGTACAATCTGAATACACATCGGGATGTGGCTGCAATAGCCAACTTGAAGAGCCCCACTTTGGCTGAGACAGAAGTGAGAGAGGCTCCCAACTCACAGCAGACTCACACACTGCATCCAGAAGGGCTGTCAACAATCCAGACTCCAAATCAAAACAGGGCAGCCATAAAAGAAAAGGATCACCTTCAGAATGTAAAAGGCCACTTCAGAAGGATACAGTCTGAAGAAAAACTCAAGAGGATGACCTCTCCAAAGACAAGGTAGGACTAAGAGCCACATTAGGCTGAGGCTGTGGGAAAGATGGTGGAGGGCAGCAACTGAGTCTTCATGACAAAGACTGAGGCCATGGGAACCTCAATATTCGTTGCAAAATAGCATTCAGTCCTACACTGAATACTCTGGGAGCAGGGACACCGGACATGAGGTTCCATTTCTCTAAGGGGTTCATAGATACATACGAAGCACTCTAGAGATACTGTGTGGAATGTCCTCTGGTGAGAGATGGCTAATTGAGAACTCCTTCCACACAGGAAGCAACAGTTTGCATCGCCTGATTAAAGGTTTAAATTAAAACTAGGAGACTTTGCCTCAGAACTGGGGCTCATCTTACAAAGTCAGGAGATTCCGCCACATGATAGGGGCAGCAGTGAATTATCCAGGACCAGGCCACAGCTGCGCCCATATTGTCCACCAAAGTCCATATCTAAGTTCATGAACATGTAAATCTGGAACTCTCTGAAATCTTTTAAGAAGTGAGAACTGAATGAATGGGTATAGCACTGCCCAGGCTCCATGTGGCTGGAGAAACCATGGGGTGAGCCTGGCTCTTCTGGTTGGCCTAAGTAAGGTGGCTCTTGTTGCAGGGGTGGGGGCTTCAGTGTATTAGTTGCTACAACAAAATATCTGAAAAAAAAGGATGTAGAAGGGGAAAGGTTTGTTCCGACCTCATCAAGGCAGAGAAGATGTGCTATTAGATGTGGGACAACTTGTCTCATTGTATCTCAAGCCAGAGAGCAGTGAATGGGCAGGAAGTAGGCCGAGGCTGTAGAAACTCAGGAAACCACTCATTCTAGTGAGGCTCTGCTTTCTAAAGGTCCCACAACCTTCTAAAAACACTGCCAGCATCTTGGGACCAAGTGTTCATGCACATGAGCCCATTTGGGATATTTCACATGTGAACCATGGTGATCATGGGAGTGATATTGTGAGGGATATTGTGTCATGACAGTGAGACACATCTGCTCCTGGCAGCACCAATTACTTCAAGAAGATGATGGGCATTGAAGAGGCTCCTCATGAAGTTTGTTAGCAATTTGGGCAAGAAACTGCTCTTGCGTGGACTGCTTTATGATATGCTGTGTGAACTGGATATGCAGGACCCACAGAGAGATGACTGCTGAGGTTGCCAAAGGAAGGTGAGACAGTCCTTCAGGGTTCCTGCTCCATGAAAGAGTTTGCCAGACATTCTGAAGGACACAGAAGAAAATGACTGACAAACTGCCAATAGATGCAAAACAGTCTTTCAAATTTCCTGCTTCATGGCCTGTAGACTGAAGATGGATGCCCAAAAAGTACAGAAGAACTCTGGGTGACTGTCCAGGCAGTAAGATGTCTCTGTCAAATCTGGATGTAATATTATATCCTTCTGGAGTCTTTGATGGAGTTGAAGAATTGATAGTTATAATTATACTTTTCCTTAGTTATGATAAAAGATAAAGTAGATATAAATATTACAGCTGTAATTCTTGCTTGAAAACTGTTTTATGTAATTTTACTATGTTAAAGTTAAAACTGTCCTTTTTATTTAAACAAAAAAAGGGGAGATGATGTGGGATTCCCCTCTGTATGCTGTGAATTCCATTGGTTAATAAAGAACTGCTTTGAGCCTATAGCAGAGCAAGGAAGAAGAGAGCTAGGTGAGGAAAACTAAACTGAATGCTGGGAGAAAGGAGGTGGAGAGAAGAGAAACCATGTAGCCCCATCAGAGACAGATGCTGGAACTTTACCCAGTAAGCAACAGCCACATGGCAATACACAAATTAATAGAAATGAATTAAATTAAGATGTAAGAGTTAGCCAATAAGAAGCTAGAGCTAATAGGCCAAGCAGTGATTTAATTAATACAGTTTCTGTGTGATTATTTCGGGAGTCTAGGTGGCTGGAAAATGAACAAGCAGCCTTCTTGCAACATTGTGTCCATTGTACAAAAACAGATCTTGGAGCAGAAAGCAGGCCTCACATAGCCTGAAGTCAAAAGACAGTTATGGACCCAAAGTAAAAGTACTGTTCTGACTATCTAACAGAGCCTCTAAATCTTAGTGATGTTAAAACAAATGCTTTATTCTACTCTGTTTCAAGAGTTCAGATAAGGTAAAGCAAGGAGACTTGCTTTTCTCAATCTTGAGGACTCAACTGGAAAGATCCACTAGTTGGGGGTAATTCAGTGACTGAGGCCAGAAATATCTGGCTACATCATTACTTATGAATCCAGTGGTTGAAATCAGCTGCCTGTTAGCTGGACCTCTTGCATACCATTGGCCAGAATATCTGTGTGCCTTCTCTACATGGTCTCTTCTGGGCTTTCTCAGTGCATGGTGGATGGGTCTCAAGAGCAAGCATCTCTAGGTAGCAGGACAGAAGTGCATGATAGACTTATGGTGAAGCCTTGGAAATCAGACAGCAGCACCTGGTCACACTGTTAGTCAAGATGGCTACAAAGAGAATCACAGGTCACAGCAAAGAGAATGCTAATCTCACACAAAGGAATATCAAGAACACATTATGTGTGAAAACAGATTCATGCCATTTAAGTATTGTTTGGATTTTGTGTGTGTGTGTGTGTGTGTGTGTGTGTGTGTGTGTTGCTGTATGTGTATGGTAATTACATGGGTACACACTCATGTACATCTGCATACACACATGTATCATCTGTGTAGAGGCCAGAGGTTGACATCTCTTGCTTTCTGCCTTACTTTTTAAGACAGGGTCTCTCCCTGTATCTAATGCTCACAGATTCAGTTGGGCTGACTGGTCAGTGAACTTCATTGATCCTCTTGGCTCCATCTCCCCAACAGCAGATTACAGGTGCCTGGCTTATGTGCTGTTGGGAATCCAAATTCAAGCTCTAACCACTGTGCAATCTTCCCGTCTCCTTGGAAAGGGCCATGGTAATGTCCTCGCTGCCTCTGTTTGATCCAGCTGATTCTCAATAAGAATTCTCTGCTCTTCACATTTATCAAAGGGCTTTTTGAAAATTCTAAACTCCTTGGTAGGCTTCTTCACTAAGTCCTCCCAAGGAAAGGTTAAATGTTTCAAAGGCCTCTGAGACTCATTTTCTTGGCTTTTCCTGTCTGGCTTCTCTACCGTGCACACTGCAAGGCCCTCTTTGCTCTCTGTTCGCTCCTTTTTCTTCAGTTAATTGGTTTGTTTCTCACAGTGTTTGCTCTGTGACCTATGAGAAAGACAAGGTCTCCTGGACAATCAGGCACAGGATCTTGCTATGGCAAGTCCCCTAAAATGTAATTCTATGCCACTGTTAAAGTGACAGCCAGTGTGATATCTGAATTTTCATGGTTGTCACATAGACCCTAGGTTGTGCAGTCCTGCAGCTTGCCTCTTATCTCAGAGTGTGACATCACAGACACCACTGAGGAGATTTGGGCAATAAGAATACAACTTTCCTACTGCTCAGTAGCAAGTCCTGATTGGATAGGCTTCCTAATATTATTAAGAGTACTGATTATTAAGCTTATTATATGTTTATACTTAAATTGTTAAATATGTGCACATTATGTTTTTTTAAAAATTTTTGAGATGAGTCCTGGCCAAGATGGTGTCAAACTGACAATCCTTCTGCCTCTGCCTCATACTGGGAATTACAAGCATGCACCTGATGCCTGACATACATACATAAAACAAAAAACAAACCATTCTATTTGCTTGTAATGGCATCTCTCTTGTTGTGATACACAGAATGGCCATGGGCTCTGGAGGGGACCATGCCAGAGGTTCAATTTCATTTACTAGTCTGCTCGCTCACCTGTAAAGTGAGGGCAATGGGGCTTCTTCTAAGGTCAGAGAATGTCTGCAAGGCCTTCAGTGCAAAGTGATGGTCCAGGCACTGTAAGTTATTGTTAGGAATACTTTCTCCTCCCAACCTTATCTATTCTTTCTCCCAATATCTTATCCACCCATTTACTTCCTAGAAGAAGGGCAGCATCTTCATTTCAGTGCAGATAGTAGCTCCCATGTTTGTTCTAATGACGTTTCTAACAACAGTCCATGGTGTATAGGCAGGGAATTTCCCAGGAATACACAGACGGAAAAATTGTATTCGTCAGGATTCAGTAAGGAAGAATAAACCTTCTTCTTGAGGTACTTGCACATAGGAGACTGGTCCTCTGGTTCCATGGGTAACAAGGTAGCCAAGAGAAACAGAACAAGACAATGAGGCAGCCTTGATAAGCAGCAAAAGAAAGGCTCCAGTGCCCCAGAATATGGAGACAGAGGAAGAATGACCCAGAGAGCCAAGAACCACAAAGCAGGACCAGCACCCACTGGAGACCCAAGGAGAAGGCAATGTTCTAGCTTCTCATTTCTATCCACCATCTTCCACCAGCACCTACAACCGCCTCAGCCCTCCTAGAAGCCATGGAGATAGAAGTTTAGGACATGCTGCCTGCAAGAGTCAGTTCCTGTCACAGAAAGGGTAGGGAGGTGGCAGGAAGCCATCCCCCTTCCTTCAATACTAGGCTATCTCAAAGTCATCAGGTGCTTGCTCTGGTCCTGGGCCTGCACTGGATGTGGCGCTGTGAAGGAAGTGATCTGATATAGCCATTCTTTCAGGGACACAGACAAAGCCAGGCACAGCAGCTCCCAGAGCATCTCCCCATGTACTATAACCCATCCTACAGATCTCAAATTTTAACACTCAGAGTTCAAAGAACATTAAATAGCTCTTAACACAAAAACTAGTCATAATTATAATACCCATCCTGAAAAGTTCAACACCATATTTTTAACAAAACATTCAAGAACAGTTACTATTGTATAATATGTAATAATATATTCTGTTATTATATTATTATCCCAGCTTCTGTGTAGTTTCCACTTCTTTTCTTCCCTATTCAATCCACCTGTTCAAAACACATATTCACCTTGAATGAATTTTCCCTCCTTAAAGTGCTTTGATTGTTTTCAGAAAAAAATACCACAACTTCCCAAGATGTCCCTAAACAAACAGCTGTCCCTGTGCCCCAAACTCCCTTGGGCTGATCTCCTTGCCACACCACTCTCTCTGTCTGTTCACATCAGTTTGGGAAAGGGTATTGATTGAGCTAATGAGAGGAATCTATAGTTACTTCCTCAAGTGCAAATTATTTTGAATGGATATGAGTTCTTTTTAAATTTTTTTCTTTTATTATTATTATTGTTGTTGTTGTGTGTGTGTGTCTGTGTGTGTGTGTGTGTGTGTGTGTGTGTGTGTGTGTGTGTGTGTGTGTAGGTCAAAGGACAACTTGGAGAGTCAGTTCTCTCTTTCCATCTTCATGTGGGTTCTGGGGACTGAATATCACCAGGCTCATGTAACAAGTTCCTTTATCTACTGGGCATCTCACCAGCCCTAATACAAGTTCTGACCCAGAAGAGTCATTTTCACTCTGGCCTTTTGGTTTTCACAGGCACAAAGAGGTTAAATTGGATTTTTTTTCCCTCACAGAGCCAGTAAACTAATTTAGGACATGTGATGACTAATGTTATATGCCAAATTGGCTGGGCTATAGTGCCTGTTATTTAACCAAACACTATTCTAGGTGCTGCTCTGAGAGTATTTTGTAGATGTGATTTACACATACATCAACTGGTTTTGAATAAAGTACATTGTCCTTGGTATCCTGAATGGGCCTAATGGACAAAGTACCTTAAGGGTAGGACAGAAACTTCTCTGTGGGGGAAAAACCTGAAACTCTCATGTGGACAGAAGCCTTGGCTTGTACATGAGAATAAGGGCTTGCACCTCCTGGCAATGTGTCCAGTTAGCCCTCCCCTGATTGTGTAAAACTGACCCCATAGGCACAAGCACAAATACACTTACTTACATTTAAGGATGGTGGTATGGTTGTCAGTCACTTTCATCATGGTACAAACGTGATGGTGTCTTTACTCAAAATCGGGGGGGGGGGTCAGTGTCAATCACTCACTTCAGTGTGCCCTTTTGATCCAATCAGGAGAATGAGGAAACACAGTGTAACAGGACAAGCTGTTTCTCAGTTTTCAAAAGTCTATTTCTTTTTTATATTTTTTGCTTCTTTGTCAAAACTCAGGTGTTTGTAGGTGTATGGATTGACTGCTCTTAAAGCCCTGCTCTAGTCTTATTCTGTTATGAAAAAATGGAAAAAAGAAAGCATATTCAACAAATGGTGCTGGCATAACTGGATATCAACATGTAGAAGAAATAAAATAGATCTATATCTATTGCCATGGACAAAGCTCAAGTTCAACTGGATCCAAAACCTCAACATAAAAACAACCACACTGAACTTCATATAAGAGAAAGTGGGAAGTACATTTGAAGGCATTGACACAGGAGACCACTTCCTAAATATAACCCAGCAGCACAGACACTGAGAGAAACAATTAATAAATGGGACCTCCTGAAACCAAGAAGCTTCTGTAAAGCAAAGGATATGGTCAACAGGATAAAACAGTAGCCTACAGAATGAGAAAAGATCTTCACCAATCCCACACTGGACAGAGGGATGATCTCCAAAATATACAAAGAACTCAAGAAATTGATTATCAAAAGAACAAATAATCCAATAAAAATGGGGTACAGACCTAAACAGAGAACTCTCAACAGAGGAATCTAAAATGGCTGAAAGACACTTAAGGAAATGCTCAACATCCTTAGCCATCAGAGGAATGCAAATCAAAACAACACTGAGATTCCATCTTATACCTATGAGAATGGCCAATACCAAAAACACTGATGACATCTTATGTTGGAGAGGTTGTGGGGTAAAGGGAACACTCCTGCATTGCTGGTGGGAGTGCAAACTGGTACAGCCCCTTTGGATGTCAGTGTGTCGATTTTTCAGAAAATTAGGAAACAACCTTCCTCAAGACCCAGCAATACCACTTTTGGGTATATACCCAAAGGATGCTCAATCGTACCAGAAGGACATGTATTCAACTATGTTCATAGAAACATTGTTTGTCACAGCCAGAACCTGGAAACAACCTAAATGCCCCTTTATTGAAGAATGGATAAGGAAAATGTGGTACATTTACACAATGGAGTACTACATAGCAGAAAAAAATAATGACATTTTGAAATTTGCAGGCAAATGGATGGATATAGAAAACATCACAATAGTGAGGTAGCTCAGACCCAGAAAGACAAATATTACATGTGCTCACTCATAAGTGGCTTTTAGACATAAAGCAAAGAAAAATCACCCTACAATTAACAGCTCTAGAGACTCTAGATAACAAAGATGGCCCTAAGAAAGATATACACGGATCTACCTTGGTTTTCCAAGAGGTGCCCCAGGCTGCCACCTCTGAGTGACTCTCCACTGGTGGAAACAGATCATAAGCACACGAGGATACTGAGGTGTGGTCAGCAGATGCTGTGGTTGGGGTAGGACAGGTGCCCAGGGTGTCTTAAGGAAAGGGAAGAGACAACTTATTGGACTAAGCCATGAAGGCTCCTGATGCTTAGGTGTGGTTTTAAGGGCAGGGATGACAGTGATTCACTTTGTAATCTTTGGAGAGCTTACTCAGGGTCTCACAGTTTTCCAGGGGCTCTACATGGATGGTCTCAGTTAATCCTCACAACCCTCTGAATCAAGCGCTTCCCTTAGGACCCTGTTTCTGCAGATAGAGAAACTGAACTACAGAGAGTGAAACTAAACGATTGGCTCCAATCAGGTAATTGGTGAGTAATGGTACTAGGAAGGAGCGACCAGGAAGCCTGGGTTCGAAGGTCACTTCCCTTCCTCCCAGACAGGCAAAAGGGCCCTCTGAGTAAAGAGGACACCATTGCATCAGAGTCCCCTGAATTCACAGTGAAACTATACAGGAAGCCTGATCATTTGCAGAACTGGACTGATGGATTTGTTTCTATTAAAGCCAACAAAGTGAAACATAACAAGTTCAAGTTGGGTAAGAATAAGATACTGAAACTTAGTGTTAGGAATGTATCTATTTTTTCAATATTTAAATTAGCCCCTTTAAAACCACAAAAAAGCACATATATTAAAACATTCATTTCCTTTTCCCTTTAGGTTCCAATGTGGCTTAACACTGCCCTGTCACAGATTGTATTTATGTGAAAATCTTGTATTTTCTTTACTGTATATCTTTTATTTTGAGGCAGTCTCACAGTGTATCCCTGGCTGGCCTAAAACGGGTAATGGAGACCAGGCTGTCCTTATACTGACTGACATCTACTTGCCTCTGCCTCTCATGTACCAGATAATTCAAAACATGTGTCACTACACCTGACCACTGTGAATCTGTGGTCATTAATATTTTATATATGTGCATGCTCTTGTGTATAATGCACACATTACATCCAAGAACACGTTCACTTGAATGTATATGCATGTGGAAGCCAAAGATCAATATCAGACATCTTTCTTAATTGCCCTCTACCTCATTTTTTGATACAGGGTCTCTCACTGAATCTGAGCTCATTGATTGGATTAACCTGGCTGGCCAGTGAACTCTGGGGATTCCCTGATCTCTAGTGCTGAGATTACAAATGAGTGGTGCTATCATCTTTTTATGTGGTCACTAGGGATCCAATATTGGGTCCTCATGTTTGCATGACTGAGTCATCTTTCCAGCATCTGATGTTTATTTTTTCACAAATGATTTAAAATATCATCGATGTTGTTACTGATATTTTCGATACTTATGCCTTATTTGCTGTTCTTTGCAAAGGCAAAGAAAGAGTCAAGAGAGATGAGAGCCCTCTGCCTGAGGAAGTCTGAGTGAGGAAGAGTTGGAGAGGAAAGCCAGAAGGTAGGGCATTGGAGTGCAGCCCTGACCTGATCACAAAGATTTCTCTACTATAATGAAGAAGTTAGTTTTCTCCTTTGGATGTCAGGAAGCCACTGAATTATTTCAATAAAGAAAACAAGAGCACATGTTATGTCTTAGAAAGATTGTCCTGGCTGTGGGCCAACATGGAGACTGATGCATTACACAGGAGAAGGGACAGACCTGACCTAGGGTGGAGGCTGATAGGTGAAATCCTGGGGTCACTGGTAGGAGGCACTGCCAGGGCTCTAGGACTGGGCACAAGGAAACTGAGTCTAGACAGACTCCAAAACCTGGAGCCTAAACACTGTCGGATCCATCATCATGGGAAGTTGGCTGTCCCCTGTAAGCAAGGGGCTGTGAAGGCAGCTGAGGTTACCACACAGAACAGGATGTCTGCTTCTGGGACATCATCTGTCCCATCATCTACAGGCGATAGTTCAGAAAGAAGACAGCACCTAAAATCAAAGCGTGCCCTTCTAATTCATGTAGGATCCCAAAAAGTGAATGCTTAGGAAATAGAAAACTTCAAGACAAACTGGCAATAGAATAGACCCTTTACTTTTAATGGGGGCATCACAGATATCCAGTGACAAGCTGTTCTTCCCCAAGACCCTCTGGGGATGTAGGTTTCCTACACTTTGACCATGATCTCATATGAAACCCCCACAAAGCAGATGTAGTAGGGAGGAGAGGACTGCGTTTCTGGTGTTCGGCTAGTTTAACCCCCCGAAATAATTACACAGAAACTGTATTTATTTAATTACTGCCTGGCCCATTAGTTCTAGTCTCTTATTGGTTAACTCTCACATTTTGATTAACCCATTTTTATTAATGTGTATTGCCATTTAACTGTGGCTTACCGGTATGAGTTTGAGCAGAGTTCGTTTTGGCCAGGAAAATCATGGTGTCTGTCACACTGCCTTCTCTCTCCCAGCATTTCGTTTTGTCTACTATGCCCACCTAAGGGCTGCCCTATCAAAACGTCAAGGCAGTCTTTTTATTGACCAATAAAAACAACCCAAATATAAAAGGACCTCCTACACCAAGCAGAAGCTGGAGAAATGGTTCAGGGATCAAGAGCTCACACTGATCTTCCAGAGGCCCCAAGTCTGGTCTCCCAGCACCCACAATGGAAGACTCACAACTGCCCTGCTCTGCCCTCCCCAGCACCTATACTCATGTGTACATACACATATGCATTCACAGATACACTAAAAATTGTATCTTAAGAAGAAAACCCTTACAAAGCACATCTTGTCAACCAAACCACTCCAACATCACTGGACATTTGGGGACCTTCAATGTATCTGCTCCATACAAGTCTCTGTCTTCCTCACAGTCAAATTATACACTCACCAACCTCCTTGTCTGTATCAGAAGACAGGGGTTGAGCTGTAGACATTTCTTCACATTCTTACCAGAAACCTCATTGCTGCAGTCTGTCAGTGACCAGGCCAGAAAACACCATTGGACTTACCAGAGAAAGACTTTAGAACAGCAGTCAGTAACTTTATTCACTATAGGCAAAACCTAGAAGCCACCAAGACATTCTTTGGTGGTGGAATGGATAAACACTGCCTTGGCTGGCAATAAAATAATATAAGCACTTGTGAGCAGGGGAGCCTGTCAAAAGCTTTTGCTGAGAAAAGGAATGAGGTGTTAAGGGAAGATCCTGTCAGATCCCATTCGTGAGTTCAAGAACAGGCAGACATGAAGACATTGCAGAGCAGTCATTGTAGGTCAGCTGGGAAGGGCTACGAGGCAAGTTTCTGGAGTGATGGAAATGTTCCCCATATCGATTTGAGTGGTAGTCACACTGGTACATGCACATTAAAAATGCATCAACCTGTACTCTTAAGATTTGTGCCTTCTACCCAATATAAATTACACTTCAATTTAAAAATATATAAAAACAAATAATTTTAAGAGGAGGTGATTGATGTGTGCGTGTGCATATAAATCTTTGTAATGATGCTAATTCATAAGTTCTGGCTGAAATCTGCAGCAACTGCTCAACACTGCCCAAGAGAATTTAACCCTGGGATATGGATGTTCTTCATCTGCTCTACCTAAAAGGGGACAGGAGTAACATAACAACTAACTCTTTCATTTTGTTCCATTTTAGTTAATATGAAATTAGGTATAAATAACTGCAAATCACCAGTGGCTGTATTATGGATACTGTGGCATAGATTTCAGATAACCCAGGGTCACATGAAGAAATGTCAACTCTCCATGTTCATGCAGGATTGAGAGGATTCAGCAGGACTTCCAGGGACTTGTTTGGGGCCAGTGTGAATGTTTTGGGAGGATCTCATCCTCAAGGTCTCCTCATGGCCCAAAATGACTACTGATGCTCCAGCCGTCATATCTGCATTACAGACTGAAATCAAGCAGGATGGAAGGAGAGGAAAGTTCGTCCCTTGTTAAGGTATGGTTTGTTTTGTTTTTGTTTTTGTTTTTGATTGCTTTGTTTTTTTATTTTATAAACAATGGTCTGCTTTCAACCCATCTACTAAGCCTGCTGCAAGAGGAGCTAAAACACTTAGCTCTTTAGTTAGTATTAGCACTTCTCTATCCCTTTAGTGTTCCATTACTACACAGAATACTGGTGCAGCTCTTCAGAGGACAAGAGAGGGATGGGTAGTGGGGAGGTGAGCAACCTTGCTGCTTCTGCTCCACAGAAGAAATTCCTGTGCTTTCTCTAGGCCCAGTTTGATGGAGTAACAGGAGACATGCTCTGACCAGCTAAGACCTTCTGGAAGAACCACCAACCCTCCTTGGAGAAGGCAAGGCTCCTGGGGATGGTGGGAAGCTAGCTGGATGTTGTTTGGCCTGGATTTTTTCCTTTTCCCTCCCTGGGTGTCAGAAGGTGAGAGCCTGGAGTCTTGAAGTCTCCATGCAGAGTGCACCCATAGGAGGAAGGGAAATTGCTACTCTGCAACACTTTAAAATAGGACAATCACCATTGAGCATGAGCAAGAAGTCTTCTGGGGGTGCTCAGCATGGGCAGAGGAGAGGCCCAGACAAACAATCCACTGGGGTAGCGATCATGTTTTCCCATCCCTGCTAATGTCTTGTAGGACTATGAAAACCTAGGAAATGACAGTGATGGTGGTGGACAGAGGGGAGCATTAGAAATCCTTTCTTGAGGAGGTCAGACCAAGGGATTTGGGCTGGATTCCATTCTCAAGGAAACGACACCACAGGAAACCTGCATTGAAGTCCAAATCCGAGTGTGAGAAGAGTCAGGTGCTAAACTAGGAGGAAAGTGTCTTCCAAGCTCAGGAGCTCAAAAGCCTGGGGGCTGTGAGCATGGGATGGACAGGCAGCATCTTTGAGGTCCAGGCCAAAAGTGGTCCAGCTTCTCACCATCCCCAGGGGCTAGGCAGCTCACAGCAGTCTGTGGTTTCTGAGCAACTGTCTTGGCTTTGCATGCTCACAGGAGTGTTGGAGATTATTCCATAGGCTCTTACCTGGTGAGGGCAACTAGAGCAGGTAGAAGGCACCCGGCCAGCCCTGGCTCTGCCCGCTCCTCTTCTCCCTCCTCCTTGCCACCTGTTCCCTCCCCCTCATCCTCCTCTCTCTGCTCTCTTGAATTTCTTTACTACTTACTGAGAAGGATTATGGAGGGCTTCCACAAAAGCTGGTAGGACACGTCCCAGGGTAATTGGTTCTCTAAAGGACCTGCTGGTGCCCTCAGCTACGCCCTCAGCGCCTGCAGTCTGTAGATTGCTAGCACTCAGCACTACTTTTCAACAAATTAATGGGTAAGCATCCTACTTGTCTTTCTGTTGCTGGGAGAAAATATCACGACCAAAAGCAACTTAGGAAGGAAGGAGTTTATTTGGTTTAGATGCCCTCATCATAGTTGATTGCTGAGAGAAATCAGAGCGGGAGCTCAAGACAGGAACCTAGAAGCAGGCACTGAAGCAGAGGCCAAGGGGGAGTGCTGCTGACTAGCGCGCTCTTTATGGATTGGCCAGCCTGCTTTCCTATACAATCCAGAACCACATGGCCATGGGCGGCACAGCCCATAGTGAAGAAAATGACAATCTGATGGAGGTAGTTTCTAGAAAATAACCCATAGGGTTACGTACAGGCCAATCTGATGGAGGCAGTTCCTTGGCTGAGGTTCTCTTTCTAGGTGACTCTAGCTCATATCAAGTTGACACAAACTAATCAGCAAGTAAGCAAATGGATAATTAGAGGGGGCACACACAGCTGAACTGCCCCTCAGGGGGATGTTCTTTGAGCAGAGAACACTGCCCTACAACACGGACTTCTTCGGGGTCCACCCAGGACTATGTCTCAAAGGGACGAAGGTGACTTGTAAAGTATGTTTATGCAGTGGAATGAATGATCCAAGTGTCAATAATTTGGAAACAAGCCTGTAATGTGAGCAATCAGAAGTGAGGAAAAATCAATGCACTCCTTCTCCTGGTGTAGAAATGGAAAACAAGCCTCATTTTACTCCAGCCTTGGGCAAGAAAGAGCAAATTAATGGTTCCTGTCAAGGGCTCCTGTGCTACCTCTCTGCCCAGAGCACATATCAGGAAGGGGCCAGGGAGATGGAGCAGACAGGTTCTGGCCTCAGCCTAGAAGCCTCTGTGTGAATTCTTGGTACAATATTGCATGTGTGCATGCACATACAACATGTAGAGGTATGGAATTGTTCTAGAGTGTCTTATGCATGCATAGGTATGACTGCAAGACCCATAAACACAAATCAACACAAATGTATGTGTTTACTCAAATGCCAGAAGTGTGTGTGTGTGTGTGTGTATGTGGTGTAGTAGTAGTAGTAGTAGTAGTAGTAGTAGTAGTAGTAGTAGTAGTAGTAGTAGTAGTAGTAGTAGTAGTAGTAGTAGTAGTAGTAGTAGATAAATGTTAACTCCTGAAGTCCTGAAGGTCAGAATTCCACTAGCAGGATGAAATCCAAACCCAGGCAGGGCTCTCTAGGGAAGAGTCTGTTCCCTCACCTTCATTAGCTTCTTAGCTACACACTCATCAGACCATGCCCCTTCCTCCATTTCTGGTGCCAGTGCCACAGCAGTTATGTCATTCTGACCCTCACTGACCTTCTCCCACCTTCTCTTTATGAGGGTGTTTGTGACTACACAAGGGCCATGGAAATATCCCCAGGTGAAGGCCAACTGCTCAGCAATCTTAATTCCCCCTTGCCATCTCCAGGCACAGGATGTGGACATCCTTGGGGTCCTGCCCACCTGCTCTTTCTTACGCTCACACTTTGGCAGTAGAGGACAGGGTGATCTCAGCACAGGAGGTAGGACAGTTTTCTGGGATGAAGTATGCATTGTAGAGTCAGATCTATGACCGTATCCCAACTCTGAATCTGGCTCACTCAAAGCTGAGTGCCCTTAGTTGTGTTTCTAAACCTCTGTCAGCCTTAGTTTCTCCATCACTGAAATGGCAACAGCAGCATCTCTACTCTGAAACTACTGCAAGGGTCTCATGAGATGAAGCATGCGCAGTGACCAGCAGAGCAGCACTTAGCTAGTTGTTACTGCACAGTAACCCACGGTATCTTACAGGCAAAGCCCCAGAATCACCCCCAAGACTGCATAGAGGCCATGGCTCTGGTGTGATGAGAAAATGTTTTATTTGGTCACTCTACTATTACAGAGCCATCTACAGTCCCTTGGAATTCTGCTTGCAAACCAGCTCAGCCTACCTCCTTTCAAAGCAATTAGCAGCAGCCAGCTTCCACTTCCACCATCCGGCCTCAGAATCCCTTCATCTAACTTGACAAATGCTTCGGGCACATTTTTTACCTTCTGGGTTATTGCAAGTGACAGTCTACCAAATGTTTTGCCATTGCATAATGCATCATTTTTGCCAGGCTTCTGTGAGACTTTTTCACCACCTGCCAGCCACTCTCAAAGCTACTGTCACATATTTTAGGGTGTGTTATGGAGGACTCCCGCTTCAGATATCAAGGACTACATCAGCTAGCTCTTGCTGCGTAACAACCAGAGATCTCGGCATCATACAGCACACACTTGTTTCTCACCCATTTCCCTGTGATTTGTAGATCAAAGGGGAAAGAATTAGTGACAAATTACAATCTAACCTGACACATGTGGCGAGGGTGTGGTGAATGCAGCTGTCGTCAGCTACTGTGCCACCTCCTCACACCCTGATGCTTAATGGCAAATGCATAAAATGTCTTCCCACCTCATCAGACTTCCACTCAGATGTCCCTGTGAGGCCTTAAGGCAGTTACCTCACCTCTTACTGCAGTGTCCCAAAGCTTCAACCCTGAGAAGCAACTGGTAATGCTTACTCCTCCTCCAGATCAGTGGGACTTGCATTGTGTCCCACAAACACTGATTTTGCCCAGATCTAAGGGCCTGTTTCATCTGTGCTCCTCATGGGATTGGATAGCACAGTGTTGGATAGCACATGTGGCAAGCACTGATTGTCCAATGCTAGAAACTCAGTGCTGGCTGTACAAGTGGGTAGAGTGGGCTTTTAGACCAGACCTTCCTAGGTTTGCCTATATCCTGGGTACGTGTGTGTGTGTGTGTGTGTGTGTGTGTGTGTGTGTGTGTGTGTGTGTGTGTGTGTGTGTGTGTTTTAGGAAATAAGCAATTGAAAATAATTGATTGTCCCCACTTTCTTAAATTCTAAAATGAGCAATCTAATTCTATCTATCCCCAAGTTTTTAAAGATGAGTTAAAATACACAGTAGAGCCTTTGGTAAGTGGTTCTAAGTCCTCACATACTTATGATGGTGCCATTCTAAAGCCCTCATGAGGGTCTTTGTAGACAGTCCCTTCCCCTCTTATTACTTTCCCTGTTGGCACAATACTCAGTCAACAATCTCAGCTTACTGAGATGCCATCTTACACCTGCCAGGATGGCTAAGATAAAAAACACCAATGATAGCTTATGCTGGAGAGGATGTGGAGTAAGGGGAACACTCCTCCATTGCTGGTGGGAATGCAAACTTGTACAACAACTCTGGAAATCAGTATGGCAGTTTCTCAGAAAATTGGGAATCAATCTACTCAGGACCCAGAAATACCACTCTTGGGCATATACCCAAATGATACTCAACAATCATACTACAAGGACATTTGTTCAACTATGTTCATAGTAGCATTATTTGTAACAGCCAAAACCTGGAAACAACCTAGATGCCCCACAACTGAAGAATGGATAAAGAAAATGTAGTACATTTACGCAATGGAGTATTACTCAGTGGTTTAAAAAAAAAATGACATTTTGAAATTTGCATGCAGATGGATGGTACTAGGAAAAAACCTTCATGAGTGAGTTCACACAAACTCAGAAAGATAAACATGGTATGTACTCACTTATAAGTGGTTACTAGTTGTAAAGCAAAAGGTAACAAGTCTATAGTCCACGATCTTAGAAAAGCTAAATAACAAGGAGAACCCTAAGAGTAACATATATAGATCCCCCTGGGAAGGGGAAATAGACAAGATCTCCGGAGAAAATTGGGAGTGTGGGGGTTGGGGGAGAAGGGAGGAAAGAAGGGGAGGAGGAGGGGAAAAGGGGAAGAGGGAGGAGAACTTGAGGGAATGGGATAGTCAAGATGGGGGAAGGACAGAGACAAAGAGTAAGGAAAGAGATATGAATGAGGGAGCCATTATGGGGCTAGTAAGAAAACTAGCACTAGAGAAATTCCAAGGAATCCACAAGGATGACCCCAGCTAAGACCCTAAACAATAGTGGAGAGGGTGCCTGAACTGGCCTTGCCCTGTATTCAGATTGATGGCTATCTTAAATGTCACCATAGAATCTTCATCCAACAACTGATGGAAGCAGAGGCAGAGAGTCACAGTGAAGCACTGGGATGAGCTCCCAAAGTCCAGTTGAAGAGTGGGAGGCATGAGAATATGAGCAAGGAAGTCAAGATCAACTCTGGCCAGACAGGGAAGGAACAAGCATAGGACCAAACTAGGCCCTCAGAATGTGGGTGACAGTTGTATGGCTGGGGCAGAATGTGGGGCCACTGGCAGTGGGATCAGGAATTATCACTACTGCTTGTACTGGCTTTTTGGAACCCATTCTCTTTGGAGGAATACCTTGCTCAGCCTAGATATAGTAGGGAGGGCCTTGGTCCTTCCTCAAAGCAATGAAGAGTGAATGGGGGATGGGGTGGTGGGAAGGTGGAAGGAATGGGAGGAGGAGAGGGAGTAGGAACTGGTATCAGTATGTAAAATATCTTTAAAAATATTTATAATAAAGTATATAAGATAAAAAGAAGAAAAGAGTCTCAGCTTCAAGCCCAGGCTCCTGTACGTATAAACTCTGAGAACTCGGACATGGTATTAATTCTCTGGACTAAAGTTTTTCACAAACAGAGAAAAATATAAAACCAGGACCTACTGCATTGGCTCTGTTTGGAAAACTGAAAATCCCCAGAACCTGACCCAGTGACCAGATATTGTCGGTCTGCTAGATCTACAGGTAGGAAAATCAGAATTAGCCATGCCCCTGGAGTCGACAGTGCAGAGTTTATGCTAGCAAGACACCTCTCCACCCAGGCCCGTTCTGCCCAACACAGAGGTGACATCAGCATTCTCGCTCCATCAGTTTCCTCCTCTTGCTCACCATCCAGCTTCAGTCAACTATCACTTTCTTCAGACCTGAAGGTCAAAGACAATGAGTCTAAAGTCAAACTTCTTTAGGGAAGCTGCTGAACTTCTTCAAGCCTGTTTCCTCGCCTGCAGACCCAAGACTTTAATCAAACAATGCCTGGCCCATGTTCAGCCCTGAGCCTGGCAGGTGTTAAGCTGATTCTTCTTTCCAGTCCAAACTCCTGGCTCCTGTGCTCCTCTGTCTTCTTGCCTCTCAAAATTATGCCTTCTCATGCCCGAATTTTGCTGCAACAAAATATTTCAGTCACTAGCCCCTGCATATTGTAAACAGTCTCTCTCACCCTTACCTTCTCTGGAACATTCCTTCCATTTTTGTCCTATGGTCATTTTTTTGTCAGCTCTTTGATGAGGTACATTTATGGATACTATTTTTCCCTCTTTCTCATGTGTGCTCCCTTGAGTTATCTTAGCCTCACCTGATGTTTGTCCTGCTCTAATATGGGGACAATGACAAAAGTGAATTTAGGAAAATAGAAAGATACCTGAAAAGTATGTGTGCACTGGACTTGTCCTCTTTTATAGCTCTTGGAATCCCGAGTTAATTTCATGAGTGAGCCCAGGCTACCCTACTAGAGAATGGCAATCATGAGAAGAGGGTATTAGCTACCCAAACTTCTCAGCATGGGCTGCCACGACACGTTCAGTTTTCACCAAATCATCTACTGCCCAGAGATGTAGGAGAGATCCAAGTTCAACAGAAGAATCATTTGTTGAGCACAGCACAAATAGCTGACCCAGAAAATTCTAAACAAATAGATTTTAATTTTTGCTCCTGAGTTTTTAGCAATTTTGTTACAGCATAAGCTAACTGTTAAGTTTGCTCACGCTGGCTAGCACTCAGGCAAATTAGAGGTCTAATTAGTTCCAAAAGGGCAATTTCAGTCTCCTGGCCACAGGCTCACTCATAGGCAGAACTAAACCTATCTATGTAGACCATCCTGGCCACATATTTGTTTGAAAAAGGATATGTGGCTCAGTTGAAGCCAAGGAAACACAGAGTAAGGTTCTCTGGGAGAATCAGAAAATAAAGCCTTTTGGTAATTATGAAAAACCTTCCAGAAGGTTTCTTCTTCCTCTCAGCTTTTCCACATAGACAGGTAGCTGGAAACAGAAGTGTGTCTTGATTTCATAAAAGAAGTAGTCTAAAGACAGAAGCAGGGTGGTAAGGGACCTTAAAAAATACATGACCGCCACTGGGTTGATCTTGTCCTGGCATCATTTCACAGGCGATTTTCCAGTAGGTAAGTCTGTGAATTCCCAATGAGTCAGCTGACTCCTGTCCTCAGTCACAGTCAGCCCAATTGGTGTTTGACTTCTCATAAACGGAGACCAGCTCTCTTCTAAATGTCTATTTTTCACCCTTATATAAGCTCTTATCTCCTTGACCTCATGGCACCTGGTGATCAAGGAGTAAGAACCTCAGTACCTCTGAGCAACTGGCCTCTTCCTTGGAGGTTTAAAACTAAATGGCATTCCCAAGGGCTCATCGTCTTTAGTGCTTAAAGTTGTGGGAAATAAGACTCACAGCTGCCATGTGACCTCCTCAGGAAGAAAGCAGTCATCATGGAAACAGCAAATGAAACAACCGTGCCCAAGCAGCAAGGAATGGGAGAAGGAAGGGATAGGAAAAGGGAGGTATAGAGAAGGGAGGTATGGGAGAAGGGAAGGAATGGGAGAGGTGAGGGATGGGAGAAGGGAGGTATGAGAGATGGGAGGGATGAAAGAAGGGAAAAGATGGGAGAAAGGAGGGGATGGGAGAAGGGAGGAGATGGGGAAATGGAGAAATGGAAGAAGGGAGGGATGGGAGAAGGAGAATGGGAAAAGGGATGGATGGAAGAATGGAGGAAGGGGAGAAGTGAGGGATGGGAGAAGGGACAGAATGGAAGAAGGGAGAGATGGGAAAAGGGAGGTGTGGAGAAGGAAGGGATAGGAGGAGGAGGAATGGGAGGGGGGAAAAAGGAGGCGGGAGGGAGTTGTTAGAATAAAATTTGGTTCTGCAACAACCAGGGAACCTACATCAGCCCCCTGATATATATGAAAATTGTGTGGCTTGATCTATATATGGGACTCCTGGCAATGGGAGAAGGGGCTGTTAATGGTGCTTTGACTGACTCTTGGAAACCCATTCTTCATGCTGGATTGTCTTGTTCAGCCTTGTTGCAAGGAGGGGCCTCTTGTTCTTCCCAGCCGCCCTGCTAGCTTAGCCCCAAAATAACCACACAGAAACTTTATTAATTAAAACACTGCTTGGCCCATTAGTTCTAGCCTCTTATTGGCTAACTCTCACATCTTGATTTAACCAATTTCTATTAATCTGTATATTGCCACATGGCAGTGGCTTACCGGGAGATTCAGCACGTCTGTCTCTGGTGGCTCCATGGCATTCCTCTGACTCTGCTTTCTTCCTCCCAGAATTCAGTTTTGTCTTCTCTGCCTGCCTAAGTTCTGCCCCTATCAGGCCAAAGCAGTTTTTTTTGTTCATTAACCAATACAAGCAACACATGGAAAGAAGGACCTCCTACACCACAGCCTGAATACAAGGGGATGTGCTTGGTCTCTGATATGCCTGCTTTGCTGAAGCCCGTGAGAGGCCTGCTCCTTTCTGATGATTATGGAGGAAGGGTGGATTGAGGGGAGCAGGGGGGAGGTAGGGGAGGGAGTAGGAGGATAGGAGGTAGGGGAGGCTTCAATTGGGACGTAAAATAAATAAATTTAACTTTAAAAAGGTTAAAAGAAAAGAAGAAAATCTTGTTTCTGATTGTAGTTAGAACCAACTGTGTCCCTGTCTCTGCTAAGCTTATCTAACCCACCCTTTCTAGAACACTGGAAGACAACATTGACTCTTTGGTTTAATGCTGCTTGGTATTGGTTTCTGTCACTTACAGTCTAAGGGCTCTCGAATGCATGTCTACATCTATCTCCTGATAGGTTTCTTTTTGGTGGGTAGATGATCTGCACAGTAGCCATGCCACAGCCTGAATGCTGTATTGGCATTTCTTCCACCAAAGTAGTCCATAACTTTTCTTTTCTCTTCTTTTTTTCTTTGGTTCTAAAAGTAACCTTATTTTTATTTATTTATTTATTTTAAAAAAGAAAACAAACTTCTTTTTTTTCATTATACATACCAATCCAAGTTCCCACTCCCTCCCCTCCTCCCATTCCCTCCACTTATTCCCCACCCAACCCCCCATCCACTCCTCAGAAAGGGTAAAGCACATTGCTTTGGGGAAGGTCCAAGGCCCTCCCTACTGTATATAGGCTGAGCAAGGTATTCATCCAAATAGAATAGGTTCCCAAAAAACTAGTAATAGAGGAGAGAGTGCCTGAACTGGCCTTGCCCTGTAGTCAGACTGATGAATATCTTAAATATAACCATATAACCTTCATCCAGCAACTGATAGAAACACAGGCAGAGACCCTGGAGCACTGCACTAAGATAAGAGCACTGGACTAAGCTCCCAAAGTCCAGTTGAAGAGTGGGAGGAATGAGAATATCAGAAAAGAGGTCAAGACCATGGTGGGTACACCCACTGAAACAGTTTACGTGCACTAATGGGAGCTCTCCAACTCCAGCTGGACTGGGAAGGAACAAGCATAGGACCAAACTAGTCCCTCTGAATGTGGGTGACAGTTACATGGCTGGGGCAAACTGAGGCGTCAGTGGCAGTGGCACTAGTCCATAACTTTTCAGTCCAACATTAGTTGGTTTATTAGGCCATGAGCAGAATGCAACCAGATTCCTCACTAGGATGTGATATGAATGGTGGGTTGGGAGATAGCTCATTGGAAATATGTTATGAACGGTGGGCTCAAGAGATAGCTTATTGGATAAAGTGCTCACCACACATGCTTGAGGAATTATGTTCAATTCCTAGAATTCTCATTAAAAAGTGAAAGTTGGGAATGCTGGTATGTGCCTGTCATCTCAGAAATGAAGAAGGAGGAGGAGAAGAAGGAGGAGGAAGAGGAGGAGGAGGAGGAGGAGGAAGAGGAAGAGGAAGAAGAAGAAGAAGAAGAGGAGGAGAAGGAGGAGGAGGAAGAAGAAGAAGAGGAAAGAGATGGATGCCTGGAGTTCACCTATCAGGGAATCTATCCTACTTGGTGAGCTCCAAGCCAGTGAGAAACTTTGTATAAATAATAAAAATAAAATAGTAGATGGTTCCTGGGGAACAACTTCCAAGTTTGACCTCTGACTTACAGATACACACATCCCTACACACATGTGCACATGCATGCACACATGTACACAAACACACAGAGGGACAGAGACAGAGAGAATAATATAATAGGAATGGCTTCTATCCCATTTCTTTGTATTACTCTGAAACCTCATGAACCTCCACTGTCCACACTTCTGGCATTCTGGACTTTCCAACTCCCACTGTAATGCTCCATCAAATTACAGCATTCAGGAACTGTTAAGCCTTAAGTTTCAAACTTTTCTACATCCCTCTAGCAAACTCGTCCCCAGGGGACTAAGAACCATATGGTCAGATTTATTGCAAAATCAAATCCCACTCTCAGTATCTATGTTCTGTATTAGTTACTTTTCTCATTGCCAAGGCAAAATACATGACAAAAATGATTTAAATAAGGAAGAGTTGATTTATCCCACAGTTCAAGGATGCAGTCATCACTAGGAGTAGAGGCATGGCAGCAAGAGTGTATGGAAGCTGGTCACACTGCATCTACAGTCCAGAAGCAGGGAACCATGAACACTGATGCTCAGTTTTTGTCTTCATTGTATTCATTCATGGGACCAGCTCACTGAATGTTGCCACCCACGTTTAAAGTAGGTCTTTCCATCTCAATTAGTCCAGTCTAGAACCACCCTCAATGAACAGGCAAAGAGGTTTGTCTCTTAGATGGTTCCTACATTCTGTGAAATTGACTATCAGTATTAGCTATTACACTCAATAACTCCAACTATTTCTGATTGCTTGACTTTTGCCAAATAGGCAGCTTTAGCTGGCCCTTGAAGATGTTTGAGGGATCTCTAAATACTGGCATGTAATTGTAGCTTGTGGCATAAGGAGAATGGACGGGTGAGAAAGTACCAAATGATGAGTGGTCCCTTAAAGTCATGCCAGGTCCCCTCTTAACTGCAAAGACATATTAAGAGCCGACATGACTGCAAGACATTTTGTCATGGAGCCGAGTGAACCTGAGTTTCCATGTACCATTCCTTCTTGATAAATAATTCAAAGCCATGTCTTCATGGATCCACATACATCATCCAATTCAAGGGGCTCTGATTTATGCACACTTAGCTTTTGAACACAATAGCCTCTGATTCTATTTTGTTACCAGAAAAAAAAGACAGTAGTGCTCAGGATTTACTACACTGATAGGCATGTGCAGAAATGAAAGCAAGGAGTTATGGGCTATTTGAAATAAATGTACAGGGACATTAATGCAGTGTGAGGTTGAATTGGCTGTCACCTGCATCCTGCTCTCTCCATCCTCAGGGGCAAAGAGGAACAAGAATGTTTTCTGCTAGCCTGGATGACTCTCTATCTCTGCACAGTCCCTTTGCATTACAGATGGAAGAATTGCTCAAAGTTTTACAGAAAGTGTGGCAGAGATAAATGGCTTAGAGATCTGCATCCCAGGCTAGAAAAGCTGCCATGCTTTGAGGCCTCAGCTTCTTCAGGTACAGCACAGAGATGAACTGCTACATGAATGGAGCATGGCTGACCACACAGGGCAGATGCTGATGTCTGGGCTATGGGTTTGCTTCTAAATTCTGACGCTTGCACGATGCCTGGCTATAGGCAAACCCCTTAATCTCTCTATGTCTGGGTTTCCTCATCTCCAAAATGGGATGAAATTTTGTGGGTATCACAAGGCCAAAAAGTACTTGAATTGGACTTCCACACACCCATTTGGGTTAAAAATTGTGTCATGCAGACAGATGATGATTTCTTTGTCATCTTTGTCTTTGATTTTGTGTGGACATATTTGTAGTGTGAAGTAGGGACCTAACTTACTTTTGTATGACTGCCGAATTATGTGCAAATTTAGTTGAACATTTCTTTAATCTAATAGGAACAAATTACTGAGGAACAATAGTTTTACCCTGTAAAGATTTGTTTCTTTTACTTGTTTAATAAAATGCTGATTGGCCAGTTCAGGCAGGAAGTATAGGTGGGGCAACCAGGCAAGAAGTAGAGGCAGGGCAACGAGAACAGGAGAATTCTGGGAAGAGGGAAGATTCAGTCTGCAGTCATCACCCAGACGCAGAGGAAGCAGGAGGAGAAGCCTCGCTGAAAAAGGTACCAAGCCACATGGCTAACATAGACAAGAATAGTGGGCTAATTTAAGATGTAAGAGTTAAATAAGAAGCCTGAGATAATAGGCCAACCAGTTTATGATTAATGTAGACCTCTGTGCGTTCCTATGGGACTGAACAACTGAGCAACCTGGTGGGACAGAAATCTCTGTCAACAACAAATTAGTAAATCCAGTGTTCAATAGGGATGAGGAAGTAGTCTTCTTTATTTACGTCATCAATGAGACTACTGACACCAAGTTTTGGTAAAATTTTGTAAATATATAATCAAATTTTATGTATATATTCTAAAATCTTTTAACCTTTCTTTAGAACCCTGTCCTACTTATAAAGTTATATAAAGCACAGGATGTAATACTGTTGTGATCTTTTCATAGAAAATTTTACTCTAATTTTATTTTTATGGGTATGAATGTTTTGTCTGTATGCACATATATGCACCACTTGGTTGTCTGGTGCCCTTGGAGGCCATAGGAGAGCATCAGATTACCTGGAACTGGCGTTAAAGATGGTTTTGAGTTGCTTATGTGGGTGCTGGGAACTGAAATGGGTCCTCTGGAAGAAAATCCAGTGCTCTTAAGTGCTATGCCATCTCTCCATCCATTTGCAATGGTTTTTAATGGTAAATTGGAATTGTGTTTGTTTTTCTTGGGAAAGAACTTAAAGTTTAGAAAATAGGGAGCGGGAGATGGTTTGGAAGGACATGGGGAGGGGAAGAATATGATCAAATATCTTTCAATTTAAAAATTGTTTTAAGTGGCTAGAAAAGTGGTTTGGGGGCTAAATGCACTGGCTGCTCTTGCAGAGGACCCGTGTTTGAGTCCCAACACCCACATTGCAGCTCACGATTGTCTGTAACTCCAGTTCCAGGGGATCTGACACTGTCACACCAATGCACACAAAATAGTTAAATGAATTATTAAGAAAAGAAAAAGGTTGTTTTAAACAATAAAATACAATGAATAATTGAAAGTGGAAATAATTAATATGTGCATCAGGATGGGTAACTAATGGCATGTCCTACCAACACACTCCTACACTGCTGTTTGAGAAGTGCCATATGTACAGACTTGGAAAGGAGATGTCAACATATTGTAAAGTAAAAGGGAGGCTCTGGCACAGAATGGAGAGTGTTAATACTCAACTTAGGTTTGTATGCCATACATAATAAAAATAGCTAATGGTTTATCAAATGCCTGTTCTTTCCAGACAGATATCTAAATATTTAATCCGAGCAGCAAACTGGTGAGATAAGTAATCTTATACCCCATTTTGCAGATGAGGAAACTGAGGCCCCAGTAAGTGAAACAATAGCTCCCAGGTTGTGGCATCAGTAAGCCACAGAATAGGGTCTGGGAAAGCTGGATTCTGAGCTTGCTGCTCTAGCCACACTAAACACAACCGAAGCTGAGAGCTAGGGCTCAGACTCGGAGGTGGGCACCCTTTCTCTGCCTACTTTATCTGCTTTATTGTTGTTGGATTTGTTACAATGAGCATGTAATTGAAAAATAAAACTTTTATCAGAGCACCCAACCATGTGGAAGTGTTGCCTGGGATGGAAGCCAAGAGTGGGTGGGGAGCCACGGATGCTTCTCAGCTGGGCTGAGCTCTAATCTGACTTCATGTGGATCCCCTGACACACACCTTCCTCACTGGCAAGAGGGATATGTAGGGAAAAGTATATGACAATACATTTCTGGTCCTTGCTCCACTGCCTGCCAGCTGAGTGGACTTGCAAGCCCCTGAGCTTCTCTAGGCCTCGTTTCTGCACCTTTGGGGTGTACTGTGATGACTCAGGTACTGTTCTACCCAGAGTGGGTGGTTGGGGAGGTTTTACAGCCACCCACTCCCATTCCTACTGCTGCAGTGGCTCCTGGGGACCTGGCATCCCATGAATTCAGAGGAAAACTTTCAGTTGACATTATCAGTGAAGACTTTGTTGATGTGAGGGATTCACACCCAGTTCTCAGTACTAAGCTCAGCTCAGAGACAGAAGGTGCTCCATAATAGTAGAAACCCAAAAATCTAATAGGCCCTCCAATTTCAAGTTTTCTCCCTCTGTGATATTTATGTCTGAATCCTTCTATGCCTCAGTTTTCTCATCTCTAAAATGGGAAGAAAGTAAGGGAGTATCATCAGGATCAGCAGGTGCTTGAATTGGATTCCCACATACCCACAGAGTTAAAACTGTGTTATCTGGGCTTTGATTCTTTTGCCATCTTTGCTCTTGGAGTTTGTCTTTTTTATTTTGTATGTACACAACTTTAGTGTGAAGTTAGGGATCTAACTTATTCGGCATGAACATCATAATTATGGACCAACTTAGTTGGCTATTTTAATACTAACAGGTATAATATAAATAAATCCAATATTGGATAAAGTTGGATAAACAAGCTTCTTTTTTATCATCAGTGAGAATATGAATATGATTGACACTATATTTTGGGAAAATAGTATATATGTAATTAAATATAATGTAAATATCCTAAAAACACACAAACTTTCTTTAGAACTCTGTCGTAAAATTACATAAAACACAAGGTACAATACTGATGATTTGCCAAATGCTTATTCTTTGCCAGACACACACAAAAGATGGGCAGCACACACCTGCAGTCCTAGTACTGGGGGAGGCAGAAACAGATGAAATCTGAAAACTCTCCCACTCAGCTAGCCATAACAATGAGTTCCAGATTCAGTGAGAGACTTTGCCTCAAAAATAACATGGAGGGCAACAAAGGAAGGCACCTGACATCAGCCTCTGGCCTTCAGACACTCACAAGTGAGCAACCTCATGAGCACACACACATGTACACACATGCATGCATGCATCACACACACACACACACACACACACACATATGCACACACACACACACATACACACAACTAAAAAACGAAGCCATGGCACTGAGTTCTTGTCCTTAGAAGCCCAGGTTTAAGGCTGTAAGTGTAGCTCTGTAGAATTCTTTCCCAGAATAATGTGTGGTCTGGATTCAATTGCTAGCACTCCAAATTAGTAAAGAACCCAGACTAAAGGTACATCATGGCAGAGAAATCTGAGAAGAGCATGTTTGACATCTTGGAAGTCTGTCCTTCAACTTTCAAGTGACTTTAACACTAGTGCCCTCGGCAGCACCAAACATTACCTGTATGGATGGGATTACCTGTCTGTTGCTTGAGTTACTCTCTGCTCCTCCAATTCCAGCTACTGGGTACAGGTTTCAGAGGAAGAGCATTCTCCATTCTGAAGATCTTGCAAAGTTTGTGTGCGGCTGTGCAATCTCCCCAGCAGCTTCATTTATCACTATTGTGCATTCTCCAGATCCTCAGTTTAATGACACCCTTTCTGAAGCAGCAGCCATGGTGCCAAACAGCACTTGCATTTCCAGGAAAGCAGCCAGGCTCATTAAGTTAATAAAGGAATTTAGCTGTATGGAGATGCCTCCTTCCCATACATTCCCACAAAATGCTCTCTCTCACCACTCAGCAGCAGCCATTAAACCTCTGCCTCCACCTGCAAGGCTCTCCTCCCACAGAGACGCACCAAGTCAGGCTGCAGTGGGCTGCAGAGGACAGAGCACTCTACACGTGAGCCTGGAAGTCATATCTCAGAGCCTACCCAGCAGACTTCTCTGCTCTTCTCTCCCCAGTGCAGCTCCCCAAAGCCCCTCTCTCTGTGACAGAGTGAAATTCACGAGAATCCGTAGGATCTTGGATTTGGATGGGTTGGTCTCCTTCTATCATCCTGTCACAGCTTGATTGTGTAAGATGGCAGAAAGCAGTTGCCAAGAGAAATGTCATGTTATCTCCCATCTCACCTCAGTTATACCCTATATGATCATATTTACCTGCTGCAGCCAGGAAAATCGTTCTTAATCATAATCCTGATTGAACTGGACCTCTACCATACTGTGATATCAGCTCCCCACTTTAGGCTTCCAGTCTCCCACGATGCCTTTCAGGATATCATCTACTACTTATTCCCCCCAGCCTTCCCTGAACTCACCATCACCACGCAGCAGCATTCAGAACAGTCTTCCTTCCCCTCTCACTTCAGGCCTTTGAGGGTTCCCTCCAGATTGCTCTGCTGCCTTCTCTCCACTGCCTCTTCTTGCTCTTCTTTGTCCAACTCCATCCTTCAAGACTCTCTGCACAGACCGCTTCCTTTCAGCTTGCCTTTCTTAGGTGCTCCTCTCTCAAGCATCCACAGGTCATGCTCACACATCACAACAGTTATCACATGAATCCACAGGCAACTACGTTGTGATCGGTCTCAACAACCAAAGTCCCCAAAGAGCCATGTCTTCATCCCTGCCTTCCTACACAGCTGGCCCATGAGGGTACAAGAAGCCCAGTGGTCCTGCTATAAACTGAGCATCATTGCTCTGCATGTTCAGGTCCCACGTCTCCTCACATGTGAGTTCATCCATGACCTTTGTAGAAATGACCTTTTAGTATTTGTCAGAGCAAAACTTCCAATATTTTCATTTCTCTACTCCAGGGAGAAGTTTGTACCTGGCCCACTGCTTCATCGGAGTGTCCTATCCAGCGCCTCACTGTCCTCACTCCCTTCAAGCATTCTTTCAGAGACCGAGAAGCAACTCTTCACCATCCTGGCATCCTGTGAGTGAACTAGACCCATCACGAGGTTGTCCTTGGAGCACCCATCCTGAATCTGATTCATTGGAATGCTCTGAGGTGGCCATCACAGCCCAAAGCAGGAATGGCCACAAGTCAATTCATTCCCCTTAACAATCCCACACAGATCAATTGCTGAGTTCAGCCAGGTCTCTCAGGAAGGGCTTTTTATTTCCTATTGGCACCAGCTCTTAGAATAATGAATTGCTGAAGTTTGCCATACTCTGAATGTGTTTTAAACCTTCCTCTTCCAAGCCCCAGGGTCCAGAATGTAATTAGCATCCTACAAGCAGCAGACATGTGTGAGGTGTGGTCCTGTACCAAGACCCCACCCATCTTTCTAGGATTCAAGATCCTCCTCCATAAGAACCAAAGGACAGGAAAGGACTCATTTAACCAAGGAGTCATAGTCCCAAAGTGACCCAAATGGAAACTTTCTCAGCAGAGAACAGCATTGGCTCACACACAGCTGGTAATGGCTGCCTTGTGGGAACACTAGGATCCATGCAGTGGGCCTCTGTGGGTAGAACAGAGCAGAGACTGATCCAGATGCCCTGGTACTAAAGTCTTAGCTGACCCAAACAAGAAGACTGGAATAACCCATAAATATACACAATTGTTCTGTGTCAATTAAAAGCCAACTGTATTTTAGAAAGAAAACCGCAATGCTTTAGGGATGCTCAGTAAAACCAAAACCACTGTAGTATTCAACCACAGGGAACTTCATAAAGGGGATGTAGCACACCCAGTTAGGAAAACCTGAGGCACCAGAACCAAGAGAGTATGCAATCTCCGATTTACAGCAGCAGGAAGCCAGGCTCCCTCACTGCTGCAGGACATGAGGTGATGAATGACCAACACCCAGAAGCTGTGGCCATCTGTCTGAGTGACATTCTGTAGCAAAAAGTAAGACACAGGAAGGAGGGGCTGTTGGGAAGGACCTGGAGCGGCTGTGGAGGTGCAGCAGTGTGCCCAGAAAGTGCTCTCTTGGCCCAAAGCAGAAGAAGAAGGGGAGCTGCCCTGGCTTCTCCTTTCTCTGCCATTCCTGCCAAAACCAGACAGAAACTGGAAGGCAGCATCATGGAGCAAGATAGCAGGTGATTTAAAAACAAGGGCGGTGAGCAGCCTAGCAACCAGTGGACAACCAGATGCCAGGAGGTCACATGCCTTCTCTGGTCCCCTTGGTGAGTTAGAGCTTTTCCTTTGTCCTCACCCAGCCACTGATCTTCTAGACTGAAGGGTCTATCCCCACAGGAAAGGCTCCTATGTCCATTCTGAGGGCTCAATTAATTTTACAATTGTCCAGATACTTATTTGCACCAGAATAGGTGCCAGGCACTCTGCTAGGCAATGAGGGGAAGGGACTATTGAGATAAATAAGATTTAATTCTTGTTCTCAGGGATCTGTGCTATGGGGGATAGGGAGGGCAAATAAGCACATGGCCCTCTGCAGCATGCTGTAAATAATTTATTCAAGGACGAAGATGAAATTGCCTTTGGGAAAATGGGAGATGCTTACAGCAAGAAGTAACATTTTTGTTTCTGGATTTTAGATGGGGGTATTGGGAGAATGGGTTTCTGGGTAGAGGGAAAGGTGACATCACATGAACCCAGTGAGTGACAGGACATGATGGCTCTGACGACACCGTGAGACAGAGATAGAGTAGAGCCTATGGAAGAAGGATATCGACCTGGTCCAAAATGTGGGTCCCACACAGCAGTGTGGAGCCGTGGATAGGGGTTTATAGCAAGTGACATGATGGGATTTGCATTCCAGAAAGAACTTTCTGGCTGCCTGTGCAGTGAGAGAGCTGAATGTGCTAGGAATAGAAACATAAAGAAAAGGTTGGGGAGCACCTGCCTCACAAACAGATCCTGGAGGGGAACAATGAAGGAGGGGCACACGGCACCTGACCCATGAACTTGAGCTGGCTTTTTGTAGTCATAGTTACGACCTCCATGGTGTGCCTCCACCATGCTAGGCCTGGACCCTGGGAATGGGTGATTAGGGCTTGTGCAAAAAGAAAGAGACATACCCGTGGTATCTAATACCCTGCCTTCTGTAGATGAATCATGGGCACAGGCATAGGGTCTTTCTGAGTATATCAGAGCAATGTAAGGTGAGCCATTTTTCCCAAGCCACTCCCTATCTCTACCTGCTGGTTCATATATGCATGCCACTGATATTTTATCCCTTTATCTACTGGTTACTGCGCTGATCAGCAGAAACCTGCATCCCCACAGAGCGTTTTTGAGAAACGTGCTCTAATCTTCTGCTAATCTTGCATCCACTCCTCTAGCTCCACCTTGTGTCCCTAACTCACACGTTCTCTCCCCAGCTCCTAAGGCTGAACTACATGAGAACCTGAGATTAAACACCATGACCAAAAGCAACTTAGGGAGGAGAGGGCGTGTTTCGCTCTACAGATCACAGTTTATCATGGAGAGAAGTCAGAACAGAAAATCAAGGCAGGAACCTGCAGGCAGGAACTGAAGGAGAGGCCATTGAGGAATACTACTCACTGGCCTGTCCCCAAGGGCTTCACAGCCTGCTTTCTTAGACACCCCAGGACAGCCCACAATGGGGACAGCCCTCCAACACTAGTAAATAGATAAGAAAATGTATCATAGGCTTTCCCACAGACCATTTTCTCAGTTGTGGTTCCATCTTCCCAGATGACTCTAGTTTGTGCCAAGTTGACATAAGACAGCCAGCACAGCCAGAAACATCAGAAAGGAGCTAATGAACTGGTAGTGACCTTTCACCTCTGTTGCTCAGGGGTTTTTGTTGTTATATTGAGGTTGTGTTTGGTTTAAAACAGATCTCACTTTGTGATCTAGACTGTCCTGGGACTCAGTATGTAGTCCAGGCTGGCCTCAGTCTCTCAGAACTCCTCCTGCCTCAGCCTACTGAGTGCTAGGATTACAGTTTCTTGGGTGTGTTAGGGGAGTGAGCTCAGAGTCAGGCCCGTGGTTTCCAGCCTATCTCACAGTCTCATGGAACTGCAGGTGATACGTGTGCTGTTGAGTGCTCCCTTTGTGTAGGGCACTGGGGGGACCCAAGAGTGGGTGAGGAACAGCTTGTCCTATGGCTTCACACCACAAAGGGCTCGGCTATCTGCTGTGCTCTCTTAGCTAACGCCATCCTTTGTTGCTTCCCACTGAACATCTTCCTTATATTGACATTGGATGAACAGAAATTGGGAGACAAAAATGCCATTAATATAGAGAAGAGCTGGGGCATTTAACCCTTTTGGTTCTCTTCAAAGAGAATCATTCTTTTGGACTGACTTAGCAAGCTAGCTGGTGTTCCCCAAGGGAGCAGTAGGCAGGATGTGGGTTGATAAACACATTTTCAAAACATTTTTTCTATCAAAGCCCCTGAAAGAAGGCTAGAATGCAAAAGATCAATCCAAAAGAAGCCAGGCACTGCTGCTAAGAACCCTGCACAGTGCTGTGACAGTAAGGACCACAGACAGTTCCTGGACCAAGGTAGGAACCCTGGACAGCTCCATGAAACCTCCTCATCCTTCAACAAATAGGCATCAAGCTTTTGCTGCATAAGGCAATCACTGGTGTTAGGTGCTAAACACCAGACAGATGCATGTCCCCTCACCCCAAATAAGCCATCTGGCCACACAGGCATCACACTTCCACACCTCCATGAGAAATGTATCTCACCACCAAATATGCACCATCCTCTGACGTGACTAAGACATGGACAGAAACAGACTGGTTGGACCTCTGAAATCCCAGTAAGGTCTCTGGATCTCAGTCTCAGAGCCTTCCAGCCTGATATTAATGCATATACTCATGACTAGAGAACTTATTTCTATTGAATCCACACCACCTGGTGGCCCAAGCCAAAATTTGTCAAGTAAAAAGAGAGCTTGGAGTAACGGAGCTTAATGATCATTTGACACCATGGATTTGTCCTCTTCTAAGAAGGCTTAGCAGAACTTTCCCAGGGGCCTCATTAATTCTCTGCACTAAGCCCCAGACACCTAGAGATTTGGCCTGCTCTGAAAGATTTCTCCAAGGGAATTCCACACTCACCTCCCCTGACTCAATCCTCTACTTAGCACCTCTTACTGGGCAGAAGTCCCACCTTGGCTCTAATCCCAGTCCCTCCTGCTGAAGTTAGAGCCCCTTTGCTTTGATGAGCATCACAGAACTGGATACCCAACTCTTGGTTTTCTAGCTCAAAGCCTCCAGATGGAGGGTTTGGGGACAGAACACTGAGTGCAATGAACACAGGTGTGCCTTAGGGTTCAGACACCCTCGGTGTGATACCAGAGCCAACTAGAGGTTCTATGTCACCTACTTCCTAGCTGCCTTTAGAAGTGGGTGAAGGAGCGACAGGATAAGCCAGTTGGAGGCAGAGTTATCCGATGATCTCTCTTGCAGCACACTGTTCAGCACAGTGGAGGAGCACTATGCGTAAGGCCAGTCTTCAGGGCCTGCAGAACCAGTCTTTCATCTATAAGGATGGAATGACTGGCCCAGTCTTCAGAAAATGTTGGGAAGTTTAACTAAACTGGCTCTACCAAGATCTAGGCAGGGAACAAATTCAACTCTATAGATGTTAGTCATCTGTCCCCTCCTTGCTTCCAAAGACTACTTTAAAAACCTCAGTTTAGAGCAGGTAAGGAATGTGCCACCAAGCCTGAGGACCTAAAATCAACCTTGGGGTCCATATGGTGGAAGAAAAGAACTGAACTGACTCCTGCACTTGCTGTTACATGCACCCCTGAACAGACAGTCAATACAGTCAATCAGTAAATAAATACAACAAAAAACCTCAATTTGCTCATTCTATGCACTCACTGCAAGGAGACCCAATGCAATATTTACATGCATACCAAGATGAAAGGTGAAAACAAAAATTGTATTAAGTTAGAACACACATCAGCACATATGAAGCAAAACAGAAATGAACAGGGGAGAGATAAGAGAAAGCAATTCATAACCTTAGTGATTTACATTACTAAGAGTCAAATGTCTAACTATATAGTTCCCCAAAGACAAATGGATAAACACACACACACACACACAATTAATGGGACATTTATATTACACTCCTGACTTCAAGGCTCAGGAAACATTATGGAGAGGACCGAAGAATTTTGTAAAAGCCAGAGTTTGGAATAAGTGAGACAAACTATGTCATCTGAACATGACAGGTCCATTGTGCCCATGGACTCACAGTGGCTGTGGTCACTTATACAGGACATGCACAAGACCAAGACAATCAACATTCCAGGGCATCATGAGGACTCATCCCTACTGAGGGTCTATTGAGAGTTAATTGCTTCTAGGAGAGGCACAATCGGTTTTCTGTACGGTTATGGTTCTTAGAAGATTGGCCATAATCCAGGGGATGGGCCACACTCATTAACATATGAGCAGCACTAATTAGACTCAGTGGAACATGAGGACATGAAGTTGGGAGGGAGACATGGGCTTACGTATGAGAAGAGTACATTGTACAAAATTCTCAAAGAACTAGAGAAAATATTTTTATTCCTTGAGAATGTCAGAAACACATGCAGTGTATTTTGATCATAGTCTTCCTCCACCCTCAACACCTCCCAGATCCCTGCTGCTTTTTCCCTACCCACACGACTTTATGCCTCCTTTTTGTTTGTAAAAACCCACCAAGCCCAACTGGTACTTCCTATATTTCCGCAGATGTGTGGGCCTTCCAATGGAGCGTGGTTGATCGACCAGAGCCCACATCCTTAAAGAAAACTGACCCTCCCCCTCAGCTGACATCTATGAATTGTCAATAGCTTCTCATCCAGGAATGGGAACTTGTGTGTCCATCTCCCTTTTTCATGCTGGGATTTTGTCTGCTTGTGCATGCTGTCACAACCTGTGTGAATTCATATGTGCTATTCCTCTGCTGTGTCCAGAGAAGAGTTGTGGTTTTTTTTTTGTAGTCATCTACCACCTCTGGCTCTTACAATATTTCCGGCCCTTCTTCTACAGTAATCCCTGAGCCTTTGGAGGAAGAGATGTAATATAAATGTCCCATTTATGTCTGAGCATCTCACAGACTCTTATACTCTGTACCTTGACCAGAAGCGAATTTCTGTATTAACTGCAATACACTGCATAAAGAATCTCCTCTGATGAGGGTTAAGAGATACATGAATCTATAGCTATAAAGATAAGTCATTAGGAGTCAGTTGAATAACAGCATAATAACAGTAGCAAATCCTCCCCAGGACTCATGATTAGTGTTACCTCAGGTTCTTGGGCCCAATAACAGTGCTAGACATGAGTTTCATCTTGTGGAGTGGGAGTTAAAGCCAATAAGAAAGTGGTTAGTTACACCCTTGACATTTGTGCCACCATTGCACCAGTAGGCATGTATTGCCATGCCAGTCATTATGGTTGCTCTCAGAGTTTACAGCTGTTTAAGACTGATGATTGCTTTCTTTGTCTGAGAGCATGCACAGCTCTTGCAAGCACTATGAAAGCTATCTAGTAGGGATGAAGCCTTTGGGTTGGTACAAGTTTTATTTCTCCATGTTCTGACTCAAATATATAGTGTCTTTAGCAATAGAGTCTCACTATCTAGTTCTGGAATGTAACAAAAAGCATTGATGACATTCTATAAAATTTGGTGTTGGGGGCATCTCTGGAAATTCACTAACCAACTCCAAATGTTGTTGGCATTTTCATTTTTACCTTTTAGCTTGTGGTGTATAGTAAAGGCACTGTAACCAATTCTGAAGTAACTACATTTAAACTCTGGCCAAACTGAATAGTTACTCACAGCAGAGTAAAACAAGATCCTCATCTCTCCTCCTGCACCAAACTTTAAGTGAATTAAGGACCTCAACAGAAAATCTGATAACCTGAATCTGATAAAAGAGAAAGCAGGGAATATTCTTGAACTCACTGGCACTAAAAAGGACTTTCTGAGCAGGATATTAGTCATATAAGCATTAAGGCTAATGATTAATAAATGGAAACTTATGAAATTAAAATGCTTCTGTATATGAAAGGATGTAATCATTTGAATGAAAAAGGCAGTCTACAGAACGGGTAAAGGTCTTTACCAACTATACATCTGACAAAATATTAACACATAGAATATACAAAGAATTAAAAATTAAACATTAAGAAAACAGACAACCCAGTTTTGAAATGGAGTACGGAACTAAACAAAGGGTTCTCAAAGGATGAAGGATAAATTTCTGAGAAACATTTTTTTAAATGTCCAACATATCTAGCCATCAGAAAAATGCAAATTAAAACTACTTACCCAAGTCAGAGTGGCCAAGATTAAAAGTGACATCAGATCCTAGAGTGGGTGTGGAAAAGTGACACTTATTCACTGTAGGTGGGAGTGCAAACTGGTATAGCAGCTTTGGAAATCAATGTTCACTTAAAAAAAAAAAAAGCTCAAAACAGAACTGTCCCATGGTCCAGTTTCGCATATTTCCAAAGGATCCTATATCCTACTCTAGAGATTCCAGAGATACCCGCTCATCTATGCTTATTGCTTTTCTATTTACAATCGCTAGGAAGTGGAGGCAACTTAAATGTCTGTCTTAATTATGGTTTCCATTGCTGTGATAAAACACCATGACCAGCTCTTAGCAAAGGTCAAGAACTGGCACCTTTCCAAATATGACCGCCAGAGGAAGTTGAGTTTCACAGCTATATTGGGGTACTCATGGTATTTTCCATGGGCCCTATCTTCCAGAATAGTATAAAAGGTGGAGTTATCCTATGCACATTCATGAACCAGACACTGCTCAGTTCAGTCTCTAAGACCTGGTACAGAAGCAGGACCAGAAAATCTCTCCAACATCATTAAGACCATTTGGCCAAGGCATAATCCCAATGGAGCTGTTCAAGGCTAGTAGGATATTCAAGAATAGGATATAATTCAGGTAGCAGAGAAGGCCAATTCAAAGTAATCCAATATGTCATGAAGTCATCTGCATAGATAAACAGCATGAAAACAATAACAGCACTATGAAGGCTAACTAGTCTGTCACTAGGTCACACCAGATGACACCAGCAAATGTGCCAGACATGATAGCCTGATGCTTACTAAGTGACATCTCTAAGACCCCAAGAACCACATTCTGCACTCATAGCCTCCACACTGCACCATCAGCCTCCAGATGGCGGTAACAGCAACAAGTTACCAGCCATGCAGACATGGCAACTCTGAGAACTCCTTGACATATCTATAATGTCACAGTGGGCACCAACAAGTATGAAAACTCATCTATGTCCCTGAAGATAGATAGGTACCAACCAGAGCAGTTAAGTATTTATTCTGGGGCATCAGATAGACGCCCCAGTGGCCATTAGAGACCCATCCAGTAGAGGGTCAACATGGCCCAGGCAAGACTCTGAACTACTCACTCACAACCTGGAGAAAGCCGGCTGCTGAAGTGTCTGTGGGTACCAACTCCCTACATCAATACCCTGAGTGTAATTTTGGGGGGTGGGGTTCTGGGTTTCATCTTTTTATTGTTGTTTGGAGGAGGGGTGAGACTAGGTCTAAATATCTGGCCCTAGCTAGCCTTGAACTCACAGAAATCCTTCTCCCTCAGCTAGGACTAGGATGCAGTCCTGTGCTACTACACCAGGCTTTTATTTTTCACTTGCTCAGTGTCACTTGCTGGGGGCTCTGAGGATAGCTAAGGTTGCTTTCTACAACATGTAGAAACATTGCTTCTGCTAATGTTACTACCTCTCATGATAATAAGGGACAGGAAGTTAGAGAATGCGATATTAAAAGGATAACAGAGATCTTTCTAACAAAGAATAATTATATGGTAAAAACTATAAAGTCTAATCAAATTGCAAAGATTTGAATAAGTAATGTAAGATATAAAATATAAGAGACTTAAAAATAGTATCAAGGGGCTGGAGAAATGGCTTAGCGGTTGGGCACACTTATTGCTCTTCCAGAGGACCCAGGGTCAGTTCCCAGCACCAACCTGGTGTCTTGTAAGTGTCTTTATCTCCAGTTCCAGGGGATCCAATGACTACTTCCTGCCTTGGCAGGCACCAGTCACATGTGGGGTATAGAAATACATGCAGGCAGGCAAAACACCTATATACAAAAATTGAAAATAATTCAGGAATATAAAATTGCTAAACTTTCTAAGATCAAAGTTCAATCAGAAGTTCTTAAATCGATGAACTTCACTTATTATTGGCCTGCTCTTGGGAACTTTCAGATGCTGTCATGGAGAACAGATACATGTTCAGCAGGATTTTCTTTAAAATGTTTAGTTTTTCCCCCAAGTCTTACAAGTCTTATGTGTTACAAAAGTTTTTCATTTTTATATTTTTTCATTTTTGAGATAATAGTATTATCATATCATTTCTTCTTTTTCTTTCCTCCCTCTAAATTCTCTCTTGCTCTCTTTCAAATTCATGGATTACCATCCAGTGCGCTCTTCCCTGGGAAAGGCAGTTTCTTCCACTCTTAGCGTTTCTTAGTCACCTGTAGCTCTTTGTGAGGGGTGGGGCCTCCTGAGCTTTCTCCCCCATCTGTGTTAGCATGTCTCTTGGTGTACACATGAAGTCAACCATTCAATATTTGACAAAGATGCCAAAAACCTACTCTGAAGAAGAGAAAGCATCTTAGCAAATGGTGCTGGGGAAACTGGTTGTCCATGGGCAGAAGAATGAAATTAGAAGCATGTTTATTACTTTGCATAACATCAAGCTTCAGATGGATCAAAGTCCTTAATGCGAAAACCTGAAACATTGAAACTGCTAGAGGAAAACAAAGATGTTCCCTACAGGATGCAAATGTAGAAAAGGACTTCTTGAACAAGACTCCATAAGATGAGGAAACTCCCATGCAACTAAGAAAGAAAAACCAAAAAATGCCAATGGAGTAAAGGGGACGCCCACAGAACGGGAGAGAATTTTTGCCAGCTGTACATCTGACAGGGGTTAATCTCTAAAATATGTAAAGGACTCAAAAACAAAGAAAAACACTCAAGATATGGGTCCTGGAGATCTGAACAGAGAGTTTTCAAAAGAAAAAGGTGACTAGGAAATATCTCAAAATGTTCATTGTCCCAGCTATTAGGGAAATACAAGTCAAAACAACTTTGAGATTTCAACTTACCCTAGCCAGAATGGCAAACATCTGCCAAAAACCTAACAGCAGAGGACTAAGGGAACCCCCAGATTGGGAGGGGTGCAAGCTGGTCTAGTCACTCTCTAAGTTGGTGTGTAGAAACCTCAAAAAACTAAAAATAAACCTACAATATGACCCAGCTACACCATTCCATGGCATATGCCCAAAGGATTCAGCATCACACTCTACAGGTATTTGCTCAGCAATGTTCAGTGATCCACAATAGCTATGAAATGGAAACAACCTAAATGTCCTTCAGCTGAAAAATGGATAGTGAACCTGTGGTATATATACACTGTGGAATACTATTCAGCTGTAAAGAAAATGAAATCAAGACTTTTTTCAGGCAAATGAATGGAGCTAGAAAAGATCTCATTGAATTAGGTAACCCAGACCCAGAAAACAAGTTATTTCTCATTCCAGTAGGTCAATCTTCAGTCACAGCTTCCTTAAAGGAAGGACCAGGGGATGAGAAAATAAAAAAGATGGCAAATTTTGTTGTCAGGAGGTGGATTATGCCAAGCAAGTTTACTGAGAAGTACTGCATCTTATATGCATTTTACAGAGAAATGGGACAGAGTCAGCAGAAAACCATCATTCAATGTGATAAAATCAGCAGGAAGCTATTCAAACAATGTCACACAAAGGGATATCACACAGGATATCACAAGTGCACCATAAACAGAGTACACAGTGACCTTGGGGCTGATAACTCCAGTCTCTTTGGTGGGAAAGTCAGGTTCCCATGAGCTGAAACTTTAAAGCCTTTGAGGTTTTAGTCCCAGCCCAAGACCAGACCTTGCCATGTCTTCCCCTGAGCAAGAACACGGAATTAACGTTCCTTTTCTACTTTCATCAGGACCTCTGAGAAAGCCTTGGATTGGTCTGCCTCCTAACAAGTAAATGGAGGAAAATAGAGAAAATTGCATTGAGTGAGGCATCCCAGATCCAGAAAGACAAACGTTGCATGTTTTCTCTCATTGTCTTATCTTATGGTCCTAGCTCCAAATCTTGAGATGTGAGTACATATCCTAAAGTAGCTACAGAAACCAGGAAAGTGAAAAGGGACCATGGGGGGGGCAGGGTGCAATAGATAAGGGAATAGTAGGGTACAAGTGATCTGAAGCTGGAAGTGACCTGAAAGCCTCCTCCCTAAGGACTAGCTTTCATGGCACCAGAAGATGCCATACAAACTTCCAAAGGAGGGAAGCAACCAACAGTCCTCCTCAGCCATGATGCCAGGAACCACAGTAATGACCAGCATGGCATGATAACCTGAAGGATGCAATGGTGGCACAAATACCTTGGTGGTAACCAACAGTTCTCCAACATAAGACATACTCAATTAGCAACGAAGACGCGTTCAACAAGGGAAATTATCCCTAGGACTGGAAACCTAGCCACATCCAGGGCTAATGAAACCGTGGCTCTTGGAGGAGAACCTACAACTGCCGCTTTATGAAACCAGCATAATCCGTAACCAGGTTTTAACTATTTGCTCTTACACATGCAGCCCTCACTCTTCATTAAGAAAACTTCTCTTTGCAATTGATGGAGTCCATTATAGAGAAACCACAACAAATCAAAATACAGAGTTGTGAACACAGTCCCAACTGGTATAGCTATAACGCACCTGTACTGGGTGGTTTTGCACGTCAACTTGACACAAGATAGACTCATCAGAGGAAGGAGCCTCAGCTGAGGAAATGCTTCCTGGAGCTCCAGCTGCAAGGCATTTTCTCATCCCTGGGCTGTTGGTTCTTGGTTCTGGGTTCTATAATAAGTTGATCTGAGCCAGCCATGCTAAGCAAGCCAGTAAGCAGCATCCCTCCAAGGTCTTTGCATCAGCTCCTGCCTTCGGGATCTGCCCTGTTTTAGTTCCTGTCCTGCCTTCCTTCAGAGACGAACAGCAATGCTGAAGTGTAAGCCAAATAAACCCTTTCCTCCTCAATTTGCCTTTTGGTCATGGTGTTTTGTCACAGCAATAGAAACCCTAAGACAACAACGTTGTCAGAAACAAAACACAACTTCTTGTGTCAATACTGACTGAGAACAAACCAAAGCAAACCAATTAACCAAACAACATCTTTAGAAATTAGGGAGATTGTGAAGGAATTCACAGAATTGCCTGTGGGTAGCTATACAAGGTACCAAGGCTCACTGATCCACTTCTGTAGTGTGCACACGTCTCTGGGTCCCATACTCAGCACCAAACAAAAGAGAAACTAGAACGCTAACTTTGACAGAGACCACAGACACACAAAAGTAGTTCTGCAAAGACAGCTGCCGAGTATGAGAGTTCAATACGCAGTACTCGCGTGCCATCTAGTGGCCACATTGCAAATCTGCTTAGAAGGCTGAAATGTAAACGATCTGAAAGCAACTCAGTGTTGTTGTGTGCACTGTCTCAGCCACCAGGTACATAACAACCAGCAAAACAGAGCACCTCACCACCACTTTCCCAAGAGTCCTGAAGATGATCTCACATTTGCTGAACACCCCACTCCCCATAAGTCCCCTGGCCAGGGTTTCATTTGCATGTTCTACTTAATCTCACAAGCACTCCCCGAGGGACAGGCTGCTATTGATTCACCTTGCAGAGGAGAGACTGAAGGCTCAGTCTGTGGCAGAGATGTAGTTCAGCCTTCATGTTCCCCAGGGCCACAATCCAATGCTTTAATCTCTCTGTCTTACTCCCTTTAGCATCCGGGCCATGAGAGTAGCCATACCGAAGTAGTAAATGTGAACAACAAAGACAGAGTTTTGAAAGCAGCAAGATGGAGGGGGAAAGTTACAAATCAAGGAAAACCCATCAGAATAACAGCTGATTCTCAATGGAAATTTAATGGCCAGAGGATCCTGGAGTAATGTACTTCAAACTCTGAAACCATGGATGCCAACCTACGCTGCTCCACCCAGCAAAACCATCTGCCATAATTGAAGGAGAAAAGTTTTATTTTTCCATGAACGCAAGCAGGTTAAAAGAACTCATGTTCGCCATGCCAGTCCTATAGAGAAACCAGAAGTAATGCTGCCACTAACAGTTGAGTGAAAAAAGGAATAAGCATCACTTAGAGAAAAAGTGAACTGTAACTACTGAAACACAAAGCATGATTAGCAATGCAAACAAAGAATGACTACAGTCAATAATTTTAAATATCAATAGCATCAACTAGCCAATCAAAACACAAACTAGCTGAATGGATGAAAAACCAAAATCTATCGTTCTGTTGTCAACAAGAAATTTATCTTAGTTTTAGATATAGATTACAATTTTTAAAATGAAAGGATGGAAACCAGCAAATGCATCCAGAAGGCAAGCAGGTATTGCTGTTCTTATCCAACAAAATAGACCTCAAAGTAAAACCAGTCAGAAGACAAAAAGAAAGATTCTTTATTATAGTCAAGAGAAAAATTAAGCAAGAGGACATAACAATCCTAAACATATATGAACCAAGTTCTGGTACACCCAATTTCATAAAGAATGTACTACTGAAATTAAAGACACAGTTAACTTCAAATCAGTGACAACAGGTGACTTCAATATCCTACTTTCTCCAATAGACAGGTGATCTGAAAAAAGTAAAGAAACAGCAGAATTAAATGACATAAACATCAAATAGACCTGATAATTACCTGCAGACTAGTCTGAACATCAAACTCAGTAGATACTCAGGAGCCCGTGGTAGTTATTTGTGGTGGTTTGAATGAGAATAGCCCTCAGAGGCCCATATATTTAAATACTTGGTCTCCAGTTGATAGAACTGTTTGGGAAGGATTTGGAGGTGTGGCCATGTTGGAAGAGATATGTCATTGGGAGTGGGCTTTGAAGTTTCAAAAGCCCATTCCAGACCAGTTAGTTCTCTGCAGTTTGTGTGTGACTCAGCTGTAAGCTCTCAGCATCATGCCTGCCTGCCCACTGCCACACTTCCAGCCATGCTGGTTATGGAGACTAGCCCCCACACTGTATGTTTTCTTTTATAATTTACTGTGTCATGCTGTTTTGCCATGGTGAGAGATAAGTAACTTAAATTAGTTCACAAAGCAGAAAATGAAGGAACATTGCTTTTATGAAATCAATATCACCCCTATGCCAAAACCACATAAAAATCCAAGTCAAAAAGAAAATAATTGTTCAATCTCTCTGATGAGCACAAAAACAAAAATTCCCAATAAAACACTTACGATGTGAATTCAAGAACACATCCAAAAAAAGTTCATCAACCATGATCAAATCACCTTCATCCTAAAAGTATAGTAATGGTTCAACCTAAGTTTAAAAAAATGAATAAATGTAATTCACTATAAAAAGGCTGTTGGATTCCTCCTTGATGCTTGCATATGCATTAATTGGCAAGGTGGTATTGTTAATCCTTATTCTCCTTAAATGTCTCCTGCAGAGGATCCAACATCAGCAGAGAGCAACTAAGGCAACTCTTTAGGTGTTAATGACTCTTAGGCATCCTTCTCACAGTCCTCTGCAGGAGGTTATGCATGCCTGGTTATTTGTAATTCAAAAAGGTTACTGCCTAGCCCCTCCCCCACCTCTCCAGGAATGAATGCTCTTTGAGGGTTGGTAGTCAACGATGGGCAAGAGCTTGCCCAGCAGGCCAACCTAAAACAGGCACAGCTTGGAAAAAACACATAGGAGTAAACCTAAACAAAGAAGTGAAAGACTTCTACAGTGAAAACTGAAAGTGCTGAAGAAAGAAATAGAAGAAAATACTAGAAGATGGAACTACTTCCCAAGGTCATGGTTTGAAGGAATTAAGCATCTGGGGGAGGGGGTAAATGACCATATTACCAAATCTAATCTACAGATTCATACAATTCACATCAAATCCCAGTAAAATTCTTCACAGAAATAGAGTTACCTTAAAATTCATATGAAAATATGAACATCTTTGTATAGTCAGAACAATCCGAAACAGAGAGAACAGTGCTGGAGGCATCATCATCATCGATGAGATCAAACTATACTACAAGACCACAGGAACAAAAACAGCTTACTGCTGGTACAAATACACAGAACGAAGGAACAGAAAGGAAGATCAGGAAATGGAAGATCAAGACACAACCAAGTCCACCTAAAATATTTTTCTCTTTTTTCTTTTTTTATTGTTTTTAATTGCAATATTTTCTCATTTTACATAGCTATTCCAGTTCCCACTCACACCCCACCGCCCGCTTCCTCCACCTTCCCCCTACCCCACCTCCCCATCCACTTTTCAGAAAGGATAAGGCTTCCCATGGGGAGTCAACAAAATCTGACACTTCACTTTGAGGCAATACCAAGGCCCTTTCCCCTATATCTAGGCTGAACAAGGTATCTCTCCAAAAAGAATGTACTCATAGATGCTAGTTCAAGTACTAGGGATAAATCCTGGTACCATTTCCAGTAGCCCCACAGACTGTCCAAGCCTCACAACTGACCCCCACATTCAGTGGGCCTAATTTGGCCCTATGCAGGTTAGCCCATTCGCAGTCCAGAGTCAGTGAGCTCTCACTAGCTCAGGTCAGCCGTTTCTGTGGGTCTCACAATCATGGTCGTGACCCCTTTGCTCATATTATTGCTCCTTCCTCCCTTGGGCTGGTCATCAAACCCCACACACTAATAGTAGGAGACTTCGACACCCCACTCTCCACCTAAAATTTAACACAGGTATCAGAAACATACATTGGAAAAAAGAAGCCTTTCAACAAATGATGCTGGGCAAACTGATGTCCACTTATTAAACAATCATTCCTATCGTTCACTTTATACTTTTATCTACTCTAAAGTCTTGAAGTTATAAAGCTATTAGAGGAAAACAGACAAAATACATCAAGACATAGGCATGGTTAGGACTTTCCTAATAACTCACAGTGATTGGCAAATGAAATTATGCAAAATTGAATAAAATTTGCATAGCCAAAAACAGTTACCTTAATAAAGTGGCAACCTATAGAATGGTTTAAAAAAAAAAAAAGGTCTTTGCCAACTATTAAGTCCAAAAAAAAAAGAGGTTAAAAATCTAGGTTGTAGGAAGATGGTGAAGGTCACAGAGCATTATAGTGTGATTTGGAAAGAAATGTGTGGTAAGATGAGAACATAGAGGGAAGAAAACTCATGAAATAGTGATCAGATTTTGTAGTTGGACAATAATTTAGCATTTCTAAGCTTGGTGTAATATGTAGATCATACATGAGCAGGTAATGGTGGCAGCCCTGGACTGTGGTTGGGATGGGTTAGCTTTGTTTTGCTTTGTGAGTTAAGAGGACAGTTTCCTGGCAGTCACAGATGATTACCAGGCATGGTATCAAAAGCTATGGAAAGACATGATGATGCTGTACAACTGTGTGCTCACATTTAGCAAGAAGATCCAATTAACAATGCTACCAGGAAGCATTAGATTGCCATTTGGAAAACCTAAGAGAAAAACGTGGAGGCCATTCGAGAGCTAAGTGAGTTCCGAAACAATTTGTAAAGAAAGAACTTGCAGAAGTTTACCTCAGTGAACGTGACTGTGCACGAGAGGCTTTTGTTTAGACCAGCTAATGATGACTACTCCACATAGCTACTTAAACTGTCAGGAGTGTGAAAAATCAAATACAGCCAGGGTGCACTTAAAAACCTCAAGCATTCAAGAAACCAAACAACAGAACTATGAGAGCTCCATTTGTGCCTTACATGTCTTCAGGCCATACTGTTTCCAATCCAAAAGCAAGTGGAAAAATGAAAAAGGACAACCTGAAGTATGGCTACTTGGGGGAATAGTCAAATAAATGGATTTTATCTGTTTTCAAGCTAAAAGGAAACCAAATATTCTGCAAAAGCAATTGAAAACATGCTGCAAATACTGCAGATCTCTCAGTATTAAGGTTTCAAACCCTCACTGACATTAGATTTCAAAGAAAAAAGATTTCATAATTGTACTGTTGAACTTATTTCCCTTTGACTCATTTGTTAAATGCCTAGTGCTATTCATATTCCAATTCTTTGTGAAGAGTCAGTTATAAAGAATGTGTTTATATAAACCTAAAACTTCCATGAAAGGAAAATTTAAGATCTGTTGATTATATATCAGTTCTTCATATCATACATTCATACACATACACACTGAACTTTTTAGATTTTATTTATTAAAATTAAAATTTCTCTTATACAATATATCTTAACCAGTTTCCCCTCCCTCCACAACTACTATCCCCACCCCCTCTATCCTCCAGATCCACTACCTCTACATCTCCTCTTCAGAAAATAGCAGCTTTCCAAGAGACGACAGTTAAACAGGACAAAACAAGATACAATAAGACAGGCGAAAGCCCTCATATCAACGCTGAACAAGGCAAACCAATAGGAGGGAAAGAGTCTCAAAAACAGGCAAGAGTCAGAGATAAATCCACTCGCACTGTTAGGAGTCTCACAAAAACACAAAGCTAACAGAGGACCTGGTGCAGACCCATGCAGGCCCTTTGCTTGCCATTTCAATCTCTGTGAGCTCAATGCGAGCCCTGCTTAGTTGATTCAGTGGGCCATGTTCTTGTGTTCTCCATTTCCCCTGACTCCTACAGTCATTCCTCCCTCTCTTTCTCAGGTTCCCCAATCTCCAAGGAGAGGGACTTGATAGAGACCTCCAGTTTAGACTCTCTCTGCATAATGTCTGGCTGTGGGTCTTGGAACCCACTTCCATCTGCTGCTGGAGGAAGCCTCTGTGATGAAGACTGGACAAGGCACTTATCTGTAAGTATAGCAGAATAGGAATCATTCAATTATTCATTCCTTCCTTCTTTTTTTGCCAGTCATGTTGAGCTTTACCTTAGATCACTAAGCTATACAGTCTCTGGTTTCTGGCCATCCAATCCAAGCAATGTCAGGCCTGGCTCACCCTCATAGATTCCAGGAAGTTTCCACTACACTAGGTTTCCACACTAACCCCAAATGTCCTACAATTCCAGTCGTCTCTTCCTGTACTCTCTCCCTCCATTGCTCCCTCACACCTGATCCCTCCTACTCCTATTTCCACCCACCCCAATCTGCCCTCAGAATCTATTCTATTTCTCCTTCCAAAAGAGAACTAAGCTCCCCACCCCCGCATTGCCCTCTTCTAACTAGATTGTCATTTACTTAACAGCTAATATCCACATATAAGTGAATACATACCATATTTGTCTTTCTGGGTTTGGGTTACCTCACCAAGGATAATTTTTTCTAGCTGCATCCATTAACCTGCAAATTTCATACTGTTTTATTTTAACTCATGAGTAATACTCCATTGTGTAAATGCACCACAATTTCTTTATCCATTCTTCAATTGAGAGACATCTAGGTTGTTTCCAGTTTCTAGCTATTATGAATAAAACTGCTGTGAACATGGCTGATCAAGTATCCTTGATGGAGCATCCTTGGTGTATATGCCAAAGAGTGGTATAGTTGGGTCCTGAGGTAAATCGATTCCTAATTTTCTGAGTAGATGCCATGTTGATTTCCATAGTGGCTTCACAAGTTTGCACTCACACCAGCAATGGAGGAGTGTTCCCATTACTCCACATCCTCTCCAATATAGGCTGTCACTTGGGTTTTTGGTCTTAGCCATTTGGACAGGTATAAGATGGAATTGCAAAGTAGTTTTTTTCTTCTTTCTTTTTTTTAATTTATTAGGTTTTTTTTTTAAAAAAAATACCAATTCAAATTCTCACTTCCTCCCCTCCTCCCATTCCCTCCACACACCCTCCAATCCCCCCAATACTAAGAGAAGGTAAGGTACTTTGCTTTGTGGAAAGTTCAAGGCCCTCCCTACTACATCTAGGCTGAGCAAGGTGTACATCCAAAGAATCCAAAAAGCCAGTACATGCAGGAGAGATAAATCCCAGTGCCACTACTAGTGGCCCCTCACACTTCCCCAGCCAAATACCTGTCAACCACATTCAGAGGGATTAGTTTGGTCCTAAGCTTGTTCCTTCCCAGTCCAGATGGAGTTGGTGAGCTCCCACTAGCTCAGGTAAACTGTTTCAGTGGATGAACCCTTCATGGTCTTGACCTCTTTGCTCATATTCTCATTCCTTCCACTCTTCAACTGGACCTTGGGAGCTCAGTCCAGTGCTCCGATGTAGTTCTCTGCTTCTGTTTCCATCTGTTGTTGGATGAAGGTTCTATGGTGATATTTAAGATAATCATCAGTCTGACTACAGGGCAAGGCCAGTTTTGGCACCCTTTCTTCTATTGCTTAGGGTCTTAGCTTGAATCATTCTTGTGGATTCCTGGGAATTTTTCTAGAGCCAGGTTTCTTGCTAATCCCATCATGGTGCCCTCAATCAAGATATCTCTTTCCTTGCTCACATATCTATCCTTTCTCCATCTTGACTATTCCATTCCCACAAGTTCTCCCCAACCCTCGCCTTCTCCCTTCCTCTTCCCCTTCTTCCCTTCTTTCTACCCCCACACCCATGCTCCCAATTTTGTCAGGTGGTATTGTTTGTTTCCAATTTCCAGGTGCCTTCATTAAGTAAGATTGCCATTTTTACTATGTTGATCCTTCGTATCCAAGAGCATGGGAGATCTTTCCATTTTCTGGTATCTTCTTCAGTTTCTTTCTTCAAAGCCTTAAAGTTCTTGTCAAATAGATCTTTCACTTCCTTGCTTTTATTATAGTTAGATATGATCCTTGTATCCCTAATCTCTCCAAGACCTTTATCATGAAGGGGTGTTGGATTTTGTCAAATGATTTTTCAGCATTTAACGAAATGATCATATGTTTTTTCTTTCAGTTTATTTATATGATGGATTACATTAATGGATTTTTGTATGTTAAACCAGCCCTGCATCTCTGGGATGAAGCCTACTTGATCATGATGGATGAGTTTTTTTGATGTGTTCTTAGATTCAGTTTGCCAGTATTTTATTGAGTTTTTAAAAAATTTTTTATTGCTTTATAAATAATACCATCCAAAATTTCCACTTCCTCCCCTCCTCCCATTTCCCTCCCCCTCCCCCCTCCCCCTCTCCTTCCCCCTACAGTCCTAAGAAAGGACAGGGTACCCTGCCCTGTGGGAAGTCCAAGGCACTCCCCCCTCCATCCAGGCCTAGGAAGGTGTGCATTCAAACAGACTAGGATCCCAAAAATCCAGTACATGCAGTAGAGACAAATCCCAGTGCCATTATCATTGGCTTCTCAGTCAGCCCCCATTGTCAGCCACATTCAGAGAGTCCAATTTGATCACATGCTCATTCAGTCCCAGTCCAGCTGGCCTTGGTGAGCTCCCATTAGATCAGTCACACCGTCTCAGTGGGTGAACGAACCCCTCGCGGTCCTGACTTCCTTGCTCATATCCTCCCTCCTTCTGCTCTTCAACTGGACCTTGGGAGCTCAGTACAGTGCTCCGATGTGGGTCTCTGTCTCTATCTCCATCCGTCACCGGACGAAGGTTCTATGGTGATATTCATGATAGTCATCAGTGTGACTATGGAACAAGGCCAGTTCAGGCACCCTCTCCTCTACTGCCCAAGGACCTAGCTGGGGACATCCCTGGGGACACCTGGGAACCCCTCTAGAGCCAAGTCTCTTGCCAACCCTAAATGGCTTCCTTAATTGAGATATCGTCTTTCCTGCTCCCATATCCGCCCTTCCTCCATCTCAACCATCCCACTCCCCCAAGCTC